>APFE031163084.1:42103-56951 GCA_000404065.3 Pinus taeda | reverse complement strand
GGAACACCTTCCTCGGTAAGAGGGAGTGTTGAAATTTGGTACTAGAGGACAGGTGGTTCCCTAAGGCTTTGATCTTTGGCCTAGGGAAAAGTGTCCAAAAGAATTTAATTTTTCTCCTAAAGTGACTTTATAATTTTTATAAAGTCAAATCTAATTTAAAAGTGATAAAGTTACTAAAGTCGAATTTCAAAGTGACTTTAATAAAGTCAATGTAAAATTAGAAAGGAAAAGTGACTTTGGAAATAAATGACTAAGTGGGTCTTTATTAAAGTGGGGTGAATTAAAAAAATAAAGGTGAGATTTAAATGAGCATTTAATCTCAGCCCTAGATCTCAATCTATTTTAGCCATTGGATTTAGAGGTTACCCAAAAGTCACTTAGGATTAGATTAAAGGAGGAAAAGGAGGTAAAAGGTCATCAATTTTTTCATGAGTAGATTGAGAGAAGGAGAGCAAGAGAGAAAGGAAGATTTCTGGACAGTGAGGAGAAGGAGGCTGCAAGTCCGTACAACAGAGTTTCAGGAAGACGAAGTTTTAGCAAGACTGAGTTTCAACAAGTCTGTACAGCGGAGTTTCAGCAAGGCGGAGTTTCAGCAAGTCTGTACAGTGGAGTTTCAGTAAGGCGGAGTTTCAGCAAGGCTGAGTTTTAGCAAGTCTGTACAACAGAGTTTCAGCAAGGCTAAGTTTTAGCAAGTCTGTACAACAGAGTTTCAGCAGGGTGGAGTTTCAGCAAGGCTGAGTTTCAACAAGTCTGTACAGTGGAGTTTCAGCAAGGCTGAGATAAGTTGTAAAAGTTTGCTTGCTGATTTTTGCTGAATATTTCTCTTACTGTAAAAGGCATTTTCCAGAAATAAAAGAAGCTTTCGAATTGGTTTTCCCCAAGAGTTGTAAGGGGTTTTTCTAGGGTCACCTTGACCAAAAATCACTGTGTTAAAATGTGTTAAAATGGTTGTTTGTACCTACTAATTTTTATTTCTGCATTTTCCAGCATTCTGTAAAATTTCCAGAATTTGTGTTTTCAGCAATATTTATTTTTCAGTTGTTGAATGTATGGATATGGGAAAGCGCATTTAACTATTTTGGAGAAATAAGGTGAAACTGAAAACTAGGGTGGGAAATGAGAAATTTTACAAGGGATTTGTTTCTCCATAAATTTGGGTTATGAAATGAGTGATAGAAATATGACTTATCTTAATGAGATTCTTGATATTCTTGAGGAGTTCGATCCTTCTCTGAGAATTCCCAGAAATTCAGTTTTGTGGTTATTGCTTCTTGAGGTGTTGTAAATAATCCTTTTCTTGAAGGCCTAGAGGTTTGCTTTTCTTGCCAAAGGATTCAAATTGCTTTGAATATTTAAATTAGGCCTTCAACCTCTCGAGACAATGATATAATGTTCTTAAAAAATTATTCCTTTGTGCACATAGTTCGAAGGTCTACTCACTTTATGAAGAGCCAATATTGTAGCCCAAAACTTTTTTTATCCTTGGAGAGAGTTTAATTCCTTTCAATATCTTGAGAAAGATTCTTAGGAAAAAGATACAATTCACTGTAATTTCTTCACTATTTTGAGGTCAGAATTTGAGAATCCAAAATTTGATCAAACCCTCTTATGACTTTGTTCTTGATGTTTCCCAATTTATCCTCTTGTGCTTTTGTCCTTGAGTGTCCTTCTTAAAGATGTCTTTCCTTGACTTGTCACCTTAGCTTTGATACCATGTTGAGAAATCTAGGGGGAAACTAAATAGATGATTTCTCTTTTCTTGATAACTGCTTGTGATATATTTTTACTTCACTTAGTTAGCTTCTCCTCTCTCTTATTTATTTATTAGTGTCTTTTAATCATCAAACAACTACCAAACCATAAATAACAATAAGACAAAGGACAAAATATATAAGTGATAAGCTAGGGCCAACACCTCTCCAAACTGAAAGGAAAACCCACAAGAATTCTTCTTCTTGTAGAATCTTCAATTGAAGAATTCCAATACCTAGACCCTTGACCAACAACCCTCAAAGACCAAGTCAACTCTTTTTCATAATTAGCTCAAGTCAACTTTTTTGCTGCAACTTTCTTCTTCAAAATCTCGGACTTGCAATTCTAAAATTCTTTCCTCTTGCAACTTCCTGCAATCTTTCATGTGTGAGATGATGTGGGAAAAATTGAGAGGATTTTCTCCTTCGCTTGGGATAATGTCTTCTTATATGGATCTCAGTTTGATGTGGGGACTTATTCAAAGATAAATATTGACTTCCTTAGATGACTACAGTTTGGTACCTCATGTAGCAACAACAATGCCCTAGCTCTGCATGTGTGAGGATAGGAAGCCCAAAAACATTCCCAAAAAATGCTTTGATCTTCTTCTCTACTAATCTTTCCCTTTTTCACTTAGGAGGAGACATTTTTCTTACTTATGTTTGAATTTATTTATTAATGATGGATTCTCTTCCAAATGAAGTTGAGATCACATATATATAGTCTTGCTAGCAAGTTGAATAACTCCTTTATTAGGTAGACATGTCACCTTGCAGACCAACTTGATCTTTCTAGAAACCTAATTTTTTCTTTCTTATTTGACAAGGTCTTGGAGGGTATTTTGACTCTAACTTTAACTCAAATAATATGTATCATGCCCAAAAAGGGTCTTTCATACATGACAACGACTTTCTTGACTTGTAGACTCAATGATAAGCCCTAGAAGCTCACTATGGGACTTTGACCTAAAAATAAAATTTTCCTTGAGCGTGAAACCCATGCCTCAAGAACAACAATAATAATTTTGTTTTTCTCTTTACATTAAATACATAAAATCATGATTACATGTATCATTATGAAGACCAAACCTAGTTACATATTTCAACAAATTGTTACAAATGATGGCGTTGTATATATATCTAGGTAGGCACCCCTTCACGAATGGTCATGTCCTTAGAGACATGTCTTCTCAATACTAATAATTAGTTAATTAACCATTATTCATGATCATTATTATTTATATCATTTGTATTATTTTTATATATATATTATTCATACATTCATTACATAAATTTTGAGGATAAAATTGGGCATCAAAACAAAAATCTAAAATCAAAATCAACTTTATAAGAACCAACATGATTCAATATGATGATGTCAACCATGGGGAATGATTCACCATTTTTGGATTAACAAAGTAAAATGGTTAAAAAATAAAATAAAAAACTATTTTTTCAACGCTTATTTTCAACGTATCTCCCTATGATTTTACTCAAATTTTGAGTGGGGCAATTCATTGGATGCGGAATTTAATTCCCCATCCAAGGAGTACGCATGTTGCATACTTTCGATGGACCCTGCTACACAAAAAAAATGAGAAATACATGAAAAACATTATTGCAATTGTGTTTTTTCATGTATTTCGCATTTTTCGTGTAGCAAGGTTCATCGAAAGTATGCAACATGGGTACTTCTTGGATGAGGAATTAAATTCTGAATCCAATGAGTTCTCTCGCTCGAAATTTGAATAAAACCATTGGGAGATAAATTGAAAAAATAGTTTTTCTGTTTTCCCTCTAAATTTTGATAATGTAATGTAATCTTATTTATTATTTTATAATATTCCTTAGCAAACCCATTTTAAACCTCAAAATTTCTCTAATGGGCTTCCTTTTCAGAAAATATTTATCCTCAAATCTTATTGTTGACAAGGCATGTCATCTGTTTCTTGTCTTGTAATCTATTCACATTTTTTACGAATTCTTGGAGTTGTCAACTTCGTTGATACAAGATGATAAGATCCAATAAGTGATAAATAAAATTATCACACTGAGAAGAGATCTGACCACCATAAATCAATCTTCTGTGGAACTTTGTAGTTATTTGAAAGATGGGGATAAATTGTTATTGTCAAATTGGATTGTGCTGACATCATTTTTCTATGGAACATAAGTAGGTTGTTTCTGTTATGAATGATACAAATATGCAGACTGATTGAGTTGTCCGCTCTTGTGATTCAAATGTCAATAAGGAGTTTTTGTGGTTTGCTTTTCCTTTATTATGTGTGTGGTGATTGCTTGATTTACTTCAGGTATTGATGATGTTGAGTTGGTTACATAATCTGCACTTGGATTTTTCATTGCCTGAACTAAAACATCTGAATATATTTTTCCTTCAACTAGTTTGTCATCTTCTTGAGTTGTGATAACGAATGGATTGATATTCGTTCATTTTTTCTTTAATTTGTTTTTCTACATTTGAATATTTCGACGTTTCCTTCTTGATAAGTTGTTGTACCTTATTTTCCAACGACTTTTTGACCTTCTTAAACTTATTAATTTGAGTCAGTAATTATTCATTGTGGTTCTTACGCTAAGAATTTTCTTCATTTTTGTCAATAGTGATTTTTTCAACTTCCCTTTTCATATTTTGCATCACTTTTTTACCTTCTTGAAAAATTACTTTTGGGATATCTTGTACGTTTTCCAGTGTCATTATTTCGTATTTAAGATAAAGGACCTTAGAGTTTCCATCCAGGGTGAACCCAAAATAATGTCACCTTGATCGCACCATAGAGATTGAACTGAGAATTGTGATATAAATGTATAATCCCCAATGTTTAAGTATAAATTGATTATGTCATATTGTTTTTGGTTAAAACATTGTAATTTTCAATTATATTTGACTTAGGAATCACTAATTGATTTGCAATTTTAGGGTTTATATAATTTTTTACTTTCATCGAGAGCGAGAGAAATAGTAATATCTTTTCCAACAAGAATTCCCTTAATTCTAAACAACACTAAAACATAATTATATGAAGTTCCTGAAAACCTTTCTTCCTTCATTTTTGAATTATCCATTTTGTTTTTCTCAAAATAAACTAAGGTTAAAGTATATATATAATATATATATAACTTCTTATTGGTAATTTTTTTCTTCATATATATGTATATCTCTATATTTTCTTTGATTCTTCCAATTTTCTTTTTATTCTTGAAATATAAATGTATAATTTCTTTGGTACCTTATTTGATATGAATTAAGGTATTATATGTGTGCGTTGGAAATATTGAGAGGGGGGTGGTGAATCAATATTTCCTCTTTTTCTTTTCAATTGGTTAGTTAATCTGCAAATACATTAAGAGCATTAGAACATAACATAAACCAACATCATAACAGAGACAATACACGAGATTTGACTTAATAAAGTGTTGTATTATATATGAGTGTACATACAAATTTTTAATTGTAAATAGATTATGTCATATTGTTTTAATTGCTTTGCCTTTTAGGGTTTATATAATTTTTACTTTGGTCGAGAGAGATAGAAATAGTAATATATTTTCTTTGAAAAATTCTCTTAATTCTAAATAACACTAAAGCATAGTCATATGAAGTTCCTAGAAAACCTTTCTTCCTTCATTTTTGAATTATCATTTTGCCTTTTTGAAAATAAATTTAAGTTTAATGTAAACCCTTATATATATTATATATATATATATATTACTTATATATATATATATTAATATATACTTCTATTAGTATTTTTTTCATAATATATATATATTGTAAAATTTATGTATACCTTTGTATTTTCTTTGATTTTCTAATTTTTTATTTTTTATTATTTTAAACATAAATGTATAAAATTGTGTTGGTACATTATGTGATATGAATTAGGGTATATATATATATATATATATAATATATATAAGATATATATATATAATTTTTATTGGTAATTTTTTTCTTTAGTTTGTTTTTCTACATTTGAAGATTTCGACATTTCCTTCTCGATAAGTTGTTGTACCTTATTTTCAAACGACTTCTTGTCTTTCTTCATTATGGTTCTTAAGCTAAGAAACTTCTTCATTTTTGTCAGCAGTGATTTTTTCAACTTCCCTTTGCATATTTTGCATCACTTTTTTACCTTATTGAAAAATTACTTTTGGGATATTACATTTTCTAGTGTTATTGATTCATATTTAAGATAGAGGACCTTAGATTTTCTATTCAGGGTGAATCCAAAATAATGTCACCTTGATCGCTCCATAGAGATTGAACTGAGAATTGTGATATAAATGTATAATCCCCAATGTTTAACTGTAAATTGATTATGTCAAATTGTTTTTGGTTAAAACATTGTAATTTTCAATTATATTTGACTTAGGAATTTGCAATTTTAAGGTTTATATAATTTTTTACTTTCATCGAGAGCCACAGAAATAGTAATATCTTTCGTTGCGAAAATTTCTTTAATTTTAAATAACACTAAAACATAATTATATGAAGTTCCTGAAAACCTTTCTTCATTCATTTCTGAATTATCCATTTTTCTTTTTTTCAAAATAAACCTAAGTTAATAAAGAAATCCCTTTTTAATACTATATATATATATAATATATAGTTGTACTTCTTATTGGTATTTTTTTCTTCATAAGTATGTATTATAAAATTTATGTATATCTCTATATTTTCTTTGATTCTTCCAATTTTCTTTTTATTCTTGAAACATAAATGTATAATTTTTTTGGTACCTTATGCGATGTGAATTAAGGGATTATGTGTGTGTTCAAAATATTGAGAGGGGGGAGGAGGGTGAATCAATATTTCCTCTTTTATTTTCCAATCGGTTAGTTAATCTTCAAACACATTTAGAGCAATATGAATTAAGGGATTATATGCGTGTGTTCAAAATATTGAGAGGGGGAGTGGTGAATCAATATTTCCTCTTTTTCTTTCCAATTGGTTAGTTAATCTTCAAACACATTTAGAGCATTAGAATAGAATATAAACCAACATCATAGCAAAGACAACACACAAGATTTGACTTAATAAATTGTTGTATTATGTATGAGTGTTAACTATAAATAGATTATGCCATATTGTTTTAATTGATTTGCGCTTTAGGGTTTATGTAATTTTTACTTTCTTCGGGAGAGATAGAAATAGTAATATATTCTCCTTAATAATTTCCCTAATTCTAAATTAAATAACACTAAAGCATAGTTATATGAAATTCATAAAAATCTTTCTTCCTTTATTTTTAAATTATCCATTTTACTTTTTGAAAATAAACTTAAGGTTTAAAATAATCTCTGTATATATGTATATGTATTGTAAAATTTATACATACTTTATATTTTCTTTGATTCTTCTAATTTTTTTATTCTCCAAACTGCAAACATAAATGTTTAATTTGTTTGGTACATTATGAATTAAGGGATTATATATATGGTAAACATACATGTATAATTTCTTTAATATCTAATGATATATATATATATATATATGAATTAATAGTTACTCTTTTTTCTTTCTAATTGGTTAGTTAATCTTCACACACATTCAAAACATTAAAACAAAACATAAATCATCATTATATCCCAGAAAATACACGAAATTTGGGTTAACAAAACATTTTATTATGTATGAGTGCAAATACAACATTTACCCGGAAGACCAGGAAGGAAATTTGGCTTAACAAAGCATTGTATTATGTATGAGTGTACATACAACATTTACTGGGAAGACCGGGAAGGAAGTGCGAGACTCACAAGAGTTTTTCTAGCAAGATGGAAGGAAACAATTGCTCCCTGAATGATTGGGCTCAGGATATTGGCCCAGTTACAAGAGTCAAACAACATCTGCTACTATCATTGCTCCCATTATCCACTTGTCACTCGTGCTGCTTCTATTACCATTTTGTCCACTTCTCCCACTAATCACTGTTGTATATTGTTGCCCTCTGCCACTGCTGCACCACCATCTACCGTTGATGCAAGTCTGTACTATTGCCTCTGAAAAGATCTGTGCTACTGCTGCTGTTCACTCTTCCCACACTCCACTGTTGCCAACCAATTTAGTCCTGGTTTGTCTAGAACTCATAAACAATGCCTTATCACACAGTTGTGTATTCTCATGAAACCAGTTGCTCCTCAATGTTTCATTTATTCATCACTGCATCCATAAAGCTATTGTTCCAGCTTGTGAGATCACGCAATTATTCACACCACTGTCGATAATTAATGCCACTGTGTTGGAACACACCGTGAATAATCAAGTCAACCTATGCAGACCATATATGTACCGATCATAAGAAATATTTCATCGCAGAATCATAGAAAACTGCATAAGGTTGCTTGGCTCTGTAAAATAAGTGCCCAAATTTTTTTATTTGATTCATGCCTTTACATAACATGTCATTACGTTTGAAAAGATTCTTCCAACATTGTTTTCTTTTTTACAACAAAGAAGACATCAACCAACCATAAACTCTCCGTGAAATTACCCTCAATAATGTCCGAAATTTCTAGTAATTTAAAGCAAAAATCTGAACAGAGAAAATGCTCTGTTTTTGCATAGGGAAGCCAAAAAAATTGTTGGCTGGAAAATAGAGTTTTACCACACACATAAAGGATTTCTATTCATTAATAAAACTGGTGATACATTAATCACACACATAAAAGATTTCTATACACACATAAAAGATTTCTATTCATTAATAAAACTGGTGATACAATATTCACACACATAAAGGATTTCTATTCATTAATAAAACTGCTGATACAATATTCTTCCTCTCACAGATGGATTTCACAAACACTCCTTCAGATACAGTAAAAAAAAATTACTCTATTTCACCTTGCAAATCTACATTGCTATGTGTAAATTTTTTTACTTTCACACTTTCACTCTTCTGTGTATTACATTTCATATTCTCAACAAACAAAAAGAAATATTACATTTTTCAACATTCAGGGTTGCAAAAATTTATGAATACTTTCACCGCCAGGATCTCAAGCTACGCTGGAACTTGAGTTGGGTAAATACCCTGATTCTTGGGCTTCCTGTAAACAATACTTTTGGGCACTGGCCTCTTCCACCCACACGCCTAACTCGTATGGGAGATGTTATATGATCAGACACTGAAACCCTTTGCCTATGCACTGCTGTGCATTTCAAAAACAAAAACTCTGTTTTTTTCTTCTTCGCATTGTTGTGCGTTTGATTACATGTTCAACTACAAAAAAAACATTACATCTTGCTTGAAAAGAAAACTACACCTGTGAATTAATAAAATGAAATTCTTTACCTAAAATCTACCAACCGCAATACATACATATTGATTCAGCGTGACGATATATACGCTTTTTTTGTTAACCGTGGATTTGCCCCAAAATAATCGAACGGCTATTGCAATTTCCCCGGAGGTCCCATCTTACCGAACTTTACCTGCCGGGGAATGGCTGTTTTGGAATAGTGGCTCCAGGCACGTGTCAACAACTGGATGTGATCGTTACCCCTCTAAGGAATACCAATGTTCAACAAAAGCGGTGCGGGAAAGTCTGCCTGGTTTCCGGAATTAAATACAGGCAAGTGAAATTACAGTTTCAACACTCCCATTTAATTTCAATTGCTGGGTTATCAGTCATACCCAGACATTTCCTCAAAAATTCAAAACTTTTCTGTCTATTCGTATCAACTCTCCTTTCATCGCTCCTTTCATCTCTCTCACTGCTGTGCTCAGGGATTCCAATCAATTCCGAGCCACAACACTGTGCCTGGTTACTATTCTGGAGAATAAGAGTACTGTCTTTGCACCTGGCTATATCCATTGGGACATGATCTGCACTTGTGCTTTCTGGGAAAATCAGTGGGTCATTTGCTCTCAGTTCCTTAGATGTTCCTTCGGATGCCATAGCAGCTGCAAAAGTATTCTGATCATCATGTAATATCCTCTTTCTCTCTGCCTCAGACAATATTTTCAACCTTTGCATCTCCAAGCTATCCTGCAACCTTTTCTTCTCTGCTCGTATGGCAGATTTAATTCCATATCTCTCCCCTATAAGAAGATCTTCAAGGGACTTCAATTCCTTTCTCCCATTCATGGGAAGAATGACTTCCAACGGTCATCCATGGTCCTTATTTCTTTCTATGGCATTAATCTCCTCATTCATAGCTTCTATCCATTTCCTATCCTTAATTGCTTCTTCGAAATGAGCATGATCATCAACATGACAATATAAAGCAAACAAAGAGTTCATACCTTTATCATAAATGTCACTTAAATTTCTGAACTTCTTACCTCTTTCATTTGGTGTACAAGTGCTTGAAGAAGCACTTGAATTTCCTCCTTGTGTTGTGCTTGGAGAAACATTTTCATTTCTCCTCAAGGGTGTCTCTTGCTGTTCTTGTGTTGGCGCTGTTGTTTGGGGATGTATTTCAGCCATCTCCTCATCATCTTCATCATGTGACAAAGAGTTTTTTACATTCACTGTTTTCTCTATGCTTCCATCCCAAGCTTCCTCCTCAATGAACTGAACAGCTCTGCTCACAAAAAACTTCTTGGTGGATGGGTTATACAATCTATAAGCTTTGGATTCCTCACTGTATCTAATGAAAATACATTTCTCCCCTTTGCTGTCCAACTTCTTCCTTAGCTGATCTGGAATGTGTGCATAAGCCACACATTCAAAAACTTTCATGTGGGTGACTCCTTGCTTTCTCTCATTCCATGCTTTTTCCGACACTCTGTTCATGACTGCTTTTGTAGGACACCTGTTCAAAATATACGCTGCACAATGTACAACTTCAGCCCAATAATCATTTGGCAAATGCTTTGCCTTCAGCATACTCCTCGCCATATCCATGATTGTCCTATTCTTCCTTTCGGCAACTCCATTTTGCCGCAGAGTGTACCTAGTGGTAAACTGTTTATGAATTCCATTTTCTCTACAAAAACGTAGAAATTCTTTGAAGATATACTCACTTCCTCTATCAGTTCTTAGAACTTTGATATGCAACCCACTTTGGTTTTCTACAAGTGTTTTGAAATTGTGAAAATTTTCAAACACTTCACTTTTGTTCTTCAGGAAATAAACCCAAGTCTTTCTAGTAAAATCATCAATAAATGTTAGAATATAGAGGCTGCCTGCAAGTAATCGAGTTTGCATCGGTCCACATAAATCCGAGTGGACAATCTCTAAGGGTGCTTTTGCCCTTATGCTTTTCCCTGATGGAAAACTTTCTCTGGTTCACTTTGGAAAGTCTCTTGTGTAACTGCTGCAACTTTTATTCCATCTTTTAAATCTGCTTTTATCTTGAGAGGGAACATCTTGTTCCTTGTCATTTTTACTTCAGCAATACATCGTTTCCTGGGTGCTCTACCCATGATGGTGCATACATCATTCAAAAAGAAAACATTGTACCATTTTTGAACAAGTTGTCCAATACTCAAGAGGTTACACTTCATTCCAGGAACATAATAAACATCTGATATGGTTTTCTTTTCACCTTTCTTTGTTAAGATATTTACTTCACCTTTTCCCATAACAGAAACTTTAATATCAGTCCCAAGTGTGACTTGTGACTTCACACTCTAATCTAACTTAGAAAACATAGCTATGTTCCCTGTCATATGGTTACTGCAACCGGAGTCTAGAAACCATATATCATCACTCTTTGTTTCAACCATATTACAAGCTAACAACAAATTATCTTGGATGATATTTTCTCTAGTGAAATTTGCACTAGATCTATTACTCATATCATGTTGTTTCTTCCTACATTCATTTGCATAATGTCCATATTTTTTACAATAATAACATTAGACATTGGATTTTTCATACCTTTTTCCTTAAGCATGATGTTGTCCACTTTGTTGGTTGCTGCCTTGGCCTTGGTTCTGATTTGGATTGCTGCCTCTTCCTTGAGTGTTTGCTGGACTGTTTCTGCCACCTCTATTTTGTCTTCTACCTCTTCCTCTCTTGTTTCCTCTGCCTTGACCTCTTCCTCTTCCAAAGGACATCTGGGTCTTAAAGGCATGTTCTAGAGATGAATTTTCATTTCTACTCAATCTCTACTCATATGTTATCAGTGATGCATGTAGTTCATCAACTGAGAAGTTTGTGAGATCCTTTGTCTCTTCTATGGTAGTGACAATCACATCGAACTTTGAGGGTAGGACCTTCAATAGTTTCTCCACAATCCTTCTTTCTTTAAGAATCTCTCCATGAGACCTTATCTGTGTGACTAGACCAATCACTTGTGTGAAGAATGAGTCAATATTGTTTGACTCCTTCATGCACAGATTCTCAAAATCTCTCCTCAGCAACTGTAGTTTTGCTGTCTTCACTTTTTCCATGCCTTGATAGGCTATCTTGAGAGTTTTCCATGCTTCTTTGGATGTCTTGGCTGCTACTATCCTTGAAAACACACTCTCATGCACTTCTTGATATAAGAAGAGAAGGGCTTTAGAATCCTTCTTCTTATAGCTCTTCAACCATTCTTTCTCTACCTGAGTTAAATTATTAAACTCATTTTCATCTGCTCGTTCTTCAAATCCATCCTCAACAAATTCCCATAAATCTTGAGAAGCAAACAGGTCTCTCATAGTTATTGCCCAATAGTCATAGTTTTTCTCATTAAATTGTGGGAGCTAAGTATCATAGATACCCATGCTAGTGCTGGTGTTGGCAATTCTTGCACTCTAAACTATGCTTCAAAATACTTGACTGTATATTTAAAAATCACTGACTTTCTTCAACAACAACACAAAAAACTTGAGAAATACCTTGGATTTTTTCTTCACTGAGTCTTTACTCTGCTGAGATTCTCCAGCAAGAAATCCTACTTCAGCTTCTTTGACACCTTCAAAGAGCCTGGACAAGCTCTTATACCATGTCGGAAATTTCTGGTAATTTCAAACAAAAATCTGTACAGAGAAAATGCTCTGTTTTTGCACAGGGAAGCCAAAAAAATTGTTTGCTGGAGAACAGAGTTTTACCACATACATAAAAAAAATTTATTCATTAATAAAACTGTTGATACAATATTCTTCCTCTCACAGAAAGATTTCACAAACACTACTTCAGATGCAGTAAAAAAAATTACTCTGTAAATAAATCTAGTGTTAGAAGAACTGAGCACGAAGCATATAGTATTACAGATCCATAGAGTCTTTTAAATTGTACGAATGTAAATCTTTCAGGTCTCCATAAAGTGTGGTTTTCTAAATATGGTTATCCAAAAGATAAACATCCTTTGATTCTTGATTGATTCAAATGACGTTGGCTGGTAAAAATTCTTGTTCCCTAAAATTTTCTTGTAGAATTTTTAAATAAAAATTGGAAACTAAAACCTGGATAGTGAATACTTTTCATTGATTTCTCATGGCTTCAAAGGGATTTGATCACTGTCTTGTTTCAAGAGAACACCACAAAATTTACAAAGAATTCATTCTGGTATATTTATGGCAGGTTTGTTGTTTCAGGAAACACAATATGATCCTGAAACATACAGTAGAAATTCCAGAGACCATTCACCTTTTCTTATGGGGACATGACTGAAACAAATTATGTTGACCAGATCAATTGTTCTGCGCTATCTCCAAAGCTGAGAACAAAAATCTCCAAGAGAACTTGCTCCTCAGAATAAGCATTCTTGGTGCCTCATGATTTTCATATCTTCGATGAATTCTTGCCTTAGCGAAGTGTAATAGGTATTTTTGGCCTTTGTGATGCAAATCTTGAAAATAGATCTGCAAGGCTGAAAAAGAAATTACTTAGCAATTTTTCGTTACAGAAGGAAGCCAAATATTTTTGTCCAACCCTCATGGATCTAGATTACTCCAATGAATTTTCGGTCCAAAATAATCAAAGGACTTTCGATCTTCTTCAAAAGGTATAACCAAATGAAGTGATATTCTGTGTAGGTCTGTCCAACAAAAACAATAATTCGAAGCCCAGATAAACCCCAAAAAAAACGAAATCCAGAAACCCTTTAGTGTTATCGAACTTTTTTAAAAATTGAGCGAGAAACCTTTCTTAGACTAGCCACAGAGATTCAAATGTGCCCAAACTCAATACTCTTGTTCGCAAGTCACAGTCGCATTTTGGATTCTAGTTTGTCTAATAATATTATATGGGTGTAAATTGTGGGCTAGTAGCATCTTTATTTCAAAATTGAAACAAATTAAGAAATTGAAAACAAATGCACTTCAAAACAAATGTAGAGAGGCTAGGTTATGGAATTGGAAAATGATTAAAGTGCATTTTGGACTCTCGTTTGTCCAGTGATATTATATGAGTGTAAACCGTGGGCTAGTAGCATTCTTATTTCAAAATGGAAACAAATTAAGAAAATCTTAAAACGCTTGATCATGAGCAAATTCAAAATAAAAAGTTCAGTTCTTTATGGGATAATGTTGAGTGAAACATGAGCAACTCCCATCGAAGTAATTGCTATGGTGTGTTTTATAAGGTACCTAAAAATAATTGAACAAATGGGAGTAGGTAGATGGCCAAAAGTTATTTTCAATGAAGGCATGAGTGAAAGAAATAAATCATTGATGAGACAAAACAACAAATGGATGCAAAAATAGAATATTTACTTCAATGCTTGTTCCACAAATAGCAAGGAATTAAAGAATTTTGTTATAGAGAAGTTCCGTAAGCGTATATGGGGAAAGGAGTTGGGTTGAAAGAAGAAGTACTATGTTTAGGAATTGAACCCTACTTTTGATCTCCAACAAAAAGAGTACATTGGATCTAGCATTCCGTGGACAAAAAGGATTCTTATTGCTCAATTACGAACTAACTCGCATCAACTTCGGTGCGAAATGGGACGGTGGAAGAGACCTAAAGAAGCTTAGAAAGAACATGTTTGCATTTTTTTCACTTCTGGTGCAGTGGAATCGTAAAAGCATTTCATTTTGAAATGTGATGCTTTCAGAGACATCAGGGGCACTTATGGAAATATGTTAGCATAATTCTTTGGCATCATCTTTTTAGAAAGGGGACTCTTAGAAGGTTGGGTCAACTCATCATCAATTTGAGTAAGAAAATGATTGAATTGAAAAAGGCAAAAAACA
>APFE031163084.1:12581-41828 GCA_000404065.3 Pinus taeda | reverse complement strand
CTAACCAATATTCATGATTATATATATATATATATAACAAGAAAACTGTTGGAAATCATCTTTATCATTTATCTCTTTCTTGTTCTAATTGCACATGTGAAAAGGAAGGATAGTTTGGTTAGTTGAGTTAATTGGGTTATTGAGAAGCTTGACCAAGCGCATGTGTGAAAAATTGACTTGAATTTGAATGTAGGAAAAAGGTCGTGCATGTGAGGGTTTGACGACAAGGTTGACCACAACTGCACATGTAGATTTCTCATTGCGGATTATAGGGTCGAGGGTTGATTGCAGACTGCAATTTAACCAACATTGAATTTTGACTAAATTTGACTACCATTGACTTGTTGAAGTTTGACCAAGGTTGACTAGTATTTTGACACATATTTCTAGATAGATTTTGATTTGTAAACCTTGTTTAAAGGCAATTTATCCTTAAGGAAATGTTGTTGGGTTTTCTCCCAAGGTTGGGTTTCCCAAAGTAAAATTATTGTCTCTATTGTGCATGGCTTTCTTTCTATGATCTTTATTGTTTTGTTGCATTTAATGTTGATATTTTCTGAGTATAATTGTTCAATGATAGCGTTGGCATAAAAATAGTGTTTGAAAATCATTAAGAGGTAATTATCTAGTAGAAAATTGTATTCTATTTCACTTGTCATAGAATTTCAATGTTGTCCACACAATAAACTCATGCTTTCATTATATCTACACCCGTGAAGTGGAGTAGGTGGTAGAATAGCTAAAAGATAAATTATAATAAAAAACAATACCCTCACATACAATAGACATTTACTTCCATTTTGTCATGTCCTTCAATTTAAATAATGAGAAAACGATTTGAAGCAAAATTCATAGACAAGAAATAAAATTGATATCCAAGAAATTCAAAGTGCTTTAAATGATTTCATAGATCCATCCTAACTACAGATCTACCAAGCACTAAGAGAGATCAAATCTCTTTGGATTTAAACCTCTTTTGGAGTGAAAAGTTATTTGATCCCTCTTGGCTCTTGGTAGATCCAAAGTTAAAATGGATCTATGGTGGTTTATTTCCCCCCTTTAAATAGGTTAGTTACCACATTAATACCATGGGTCAATACCATGGGTTAACCTAGAGATCAAATTGATTTTACCTTATTATTTTAGTTAAAAGCTATTTTGTTTTAACAGATATTTATTTTTAATTTTCTTTATTCTATTTTTGACCAAGTAAAAATGTTTGAAGTAGGGTTATTTTTATTTTATTTTATTTGACCAAGTAAAATATTTACATAACATAATCGGACATGACAAAGATTTACACCTTAAGAGATAAGATGTATTTTATTTTTATTTTTATTGTTATGTAATTTGACTGAGTCAAAATGTTTACATAACATAACATCACATAACATAACATAATCTTACAACATCTCTTCTATACTGGGTTGGAGAGCGCCTCTCAGCACAATCACAAGATGCATAAGAGAAACATACATGATATCTCATGCTTATAGAAGTTCGGAAACTACAAATGTTATTAACTCCTAGAATACTTGTCCTTGAAATTCAAAGTATTACGCAATTCATCTTCAAGTTTGAATAAAGTGCATGCCTATCACAAACACAATGTTCTTGATACTTAGAAAAGTAAAAGAAGTGCGTTCATCCAAATGAACTGTGATTGATTTAGATTGAATCATTATATTTTTTGTTATCCATCTCAATGCATTTAGAGTGGAAACAGTGGAGGAATAAGCTTATGTTAGAAATGTAGCAAGAAAATACTCAATTTTGACTTGTGCCTAAGTCAATTTGAGTAATTCGATTTTCCACATCAGCATGACGACTTGGAATTCAGTTAGCTGATAAGTTAGATGAGTAAATTCAAGTTTGTAGGCCAAGAGTAGAGTTGTGCATGTATTGATTGCTAATATTTAACAATCTAGTTGATTTATTGTTAGTTGAACTCAGTTAACTGAGCTCAAGTCCTTATTTCAGTCAGTTGAAGGTCAGTTGAGCAGTAGAACTATTGTTAACATAGTGATCTCTCATTAAACTAATCAGTTAGCTAAAAATAGACACAATAATGCATGGGATTCAAATTGACTAGTTGAGGTGGAGGAAAATGCATGTTTGTACTTATATGTGTATATTGTTGAGTGTACAGTGCTTTTGCATTGAGTAGGTGATCAATTACTCAAGCTATTGTGCAAGAAAATAAGGAATTTCTACTATTTTTTAGAGGTTGATTCCTCCAAGATTACGCAAGGAAATAAGAGGTCGGTTGAGGCTTGAATTGGATAAGTGTTGGCTAGAGCAGTGCAAGGTGTGCTTCAAAGTTGTAGCAAGACATTGTAATTGTTTCTTTTTTCATCTGAATTAATGCAAAGCAATGAAGGGGTTTTTCCTAGTTGGTTTCCCCTATAAATCATTGTGTTCTTGTGGTTTTGATGGTTGCATGCCATTTCATGTGTTTCTAAATTGTGATTTACATTCTGCAGAATAGTAGAGGAAATTTGTAATCTCTTGTTTTCAGTTGGAATACATTAGTAGTAGAAAATTTCCATTAATTTCTAAATGGTATCTGAGTGGAAATCACACTATAAACTAGTCAATAGATCTTCTCCTTCAGATATTTCGATTTGTAGATTTAGTGAAGCAATTTTTCTTCCATGTAGGAAAATTTCTTTCAATGGATTGATATTGGAGTATGTCCTAGAGGGAACCTTGAATTTCACAGCTTGGAAGGACAAGATGGCAGTTATACTAAATGATAATGGAGTGCTGGAGTACACCAAAACTAACATTCCAAAACCAACAATATCGAATGCGTAATAGTTAGCCCAGTGTAAGAAGGAAAATTCAGGAGGATCATCCTAGAGGGTGTGAGAGATCACATAGTATTGAATTTACATGGCAAGGAGACTCCATTTTCTATGTGGAAGACCCTCACTAAGTTATTATAAAATGGCAGTGATGCCAGGAAATTGGCATTGAGGGACAAGCTAAGAAACATCCACATGTAGAAAAATGAAACCATTCCACATTACCTATACATATTCACTCAGTGTTGATATGAGCTTGGAGGAGTTGGAGAAAATATTCCTTCTTTGAACCTAGCGAGCCTAGCTCTCTTAGGCCTTTTAAAATCTTGGCAAAAATACTAGGACTCTACAAATGGAAGGGACAAATTACTAAATTAGGAGAGACTTTGGTACAATTTGGTGCAAGAAAGAATTCAAAGGAACATTAGAGATGGAGTAACATCCAAAACTGATAAGGATGAGGACTTTTCTCTAGTTGAAAAAGGAAAGAATGTTAAGGGAAAGAAGGCCCAAGGTGAGGCCGAGTCCAACCATAAGAAAGGAAAGAAGGACCCTAGCAAAATAAAAAAATTTCATTGCCATGAATATGGACACTATGCAACCAAGTGCCCACACAGGAAATCCATCAAGGAGGTTGTAGCAGGAGTAGGAGGAAATGCCTTGGCATCTCAATTCAAGCTATATTTTACCCGATTTGTGTGCATGGAAAGAATAGTAAGGGAGAGTGAGTGGTACCTAGATTTTGGTGCCTCATTCCATATGAAAGGATGCAAATAATTCTTTAGTAGCCTAGAGGAGAAGGATCTCTAACTGCATATAGAATTTGGAGATGATGGGACGTATAGTTCCAAATAAATTGGTACTGTTACCTTTAAGAGGGAGTCAGGCTCCCATTTTCACATGCAAAATGTTATGTATGTACCTGAGTTGAAGAAAAAGTTGTTTTTGTAGTTGTATTGGAGGACAGAGGTTATGATGTTGTTTTCAATAAGGGAAAATCCATTTTGAAACATGTAGCTATCGAGAAAGTGAAATTGATTGGAGTTGGAGTGAAAAATCTCTACAAGTGTTGAAAATGCAGCAAGAAAATATTAGTTTGACTTTTCCTTGGTCAAACAAGAGAAAATTCAAATTTCTATTTCAACATAAATATTGGAGATAGTTAAATAAGGTGTCATGGCACTTGTCACTCAGTTAACTCAACTAATTCAAGTTGGGGAAGCTTGAGTTCAGTTAAGTGTGTTTGATTTCTAATTTGTAGTAATATATTTTAGTTAATTTGAGTTATTGTCAGTTTAACTAGTTCTAACAGTTAGAAGTGCTAGTGGAGGTCATGTTGTGGAAGTGGAACTTCAACCACACTCAATGATCAACCAACTAACTAGTCAATCAACCCAAAATAGTTATTGCATGCAAAGAATATGAGTTACCCAGCTGAGATGGAGATTCCAATATAGTGTACTGTTATTTGTAGCATATTCCAATGTGTATAGGTGGTGCATGTAGTCAGAGGAAGGACCTAAGGAAATTGTGCAATTCCATGGCATGAAATTCCTAAAAAATAGGGGCAATTTCCCAAGGGAACATCATGGAGAAATAAGAGCTTAGAGGGCTTCAAAATTGGCTAAATTTTGGCCAGAGTCAGTCAGTCAGACAGAGGGATAGAGTATACACTTGCAGGGTGTGCTCAAGCTTGAGCAAGCACATGTATGTCTTCTCTGTTCTCTCATTAATGAAATATATATAGTAAGGGGTTTTGAGCAGTCTCTTTCCCATAGATAAATCTTTCTGCATGTGTGATGTTTCCTTTTGCATGCCTATGATTCTTGTTCTAGATGGTGAATTAACTTCCACAGATCAGTAGAGTATCTTCAAGTCTTGTGATCTAGAAAATTTCATGAGCAGTATTGAATCTACACATTAGTTTCTACATGGTACCAGAGTTGGAATCACTATAGAGCAGAGATTTCAAAGTTGTCATTGCAGGAGGTTCGAATTTTCAGATCAGGGTTGTAGGTTTTCTTCAGGATTGAGAAGATGGATTTCAATGGACTAAGGCTTGAGTATGCCCTGTAGGGAAGATCAAATTATGTTGCATGGAAGGACCGCATGGAGGCAAAATTCAAGGATAATGGTTTGAAGGAATTCATTGATAATGATATTATGAAACCACCAACATCTTATGCTAAGGATCTAGAAGAGTGGAATAAGTGTGTAGCCAAAGCGAGGAGGATCATATTGGAGGGAGTACACGACTATATTGTCTCAAATCTCCACAATAAAGAGACTCCATATGTAATGTGGAAAGCACTAATTTTTTTTTCTAGAATAGTAGGGACCACAGGAAGATGACACTAAAGGAAAAGCTTTGAAATATCAATATGTAGAGGAACTAGTCCATTCCATAGTACTTGAGCAGGTTTACATAATGTCATGATGAACTTGGTCAAGTTGGTGTTACTATAGTAGAGGATAATTTGGTGAGCCTAGCCCTTCTAGGTCATCCCAAGAGTTGGCACAACTGCCAAGATTCGGTGAATGGGAGGGAGAAACTACCAAATTGGGAACGTCTACAATTTGATTTGGTACAGGAGGAAATAAGGGGGAATATCAAAGGCAAGACTTCATCCAAGGGTGAGGACAAGGAGAATTGTGCATTGGATGGAAAGGCAAAGGAAGGAAAAAGGGAAGAAATCCCAATCCAAAGCAGAATCTAGTCAACGGGGAAAGAAGAAATACTTGTCCAGAATCAAGTGCTTTCATTGTCATGAATTCAGGCACTGTGCCACAAAGTGTCCACACAAGAAGTCAAGCAAGAAGATCGTAGGAGGAGAAGTAGGTGAATCTTTGGCTTCATATTTTGAGCTTGATTTTAATCTCATTTCATGCATGGCCAACACAATGATGGGAAGTGTGTGGTATCTTGAAAATGGTGCCTCATTCCATATAACATGGAATATAGATTTTTTCAGTGATTTGGAGGAGAAGGATCTCCATATTCATATATAGATGGGAGATAATGGAAGGTATAGTGCGACCGGGATTGGTATAGTCAACTGTAAGGGGGAGTCGGGCTCCCCTCTCAGGCTCAAGGATGTGATGTTTGTTTTAGTTCTAAAGAAGAATCTCGTCTCCATTGTAGTTTTGGAAGACCATGGTTATGATGTAATATTCAACAAAGGAAAGGAATTCCTGAGACACAGAGCCATGAGATAAGTGAAGTAGATCAAACACATAGCCATGGGATAGGTGAAGCAGATAAGGGTTCGTGTGAAGAACTTATACATGCTAGATGTGGACGATTATGATGCATTGATCAAGTGCTCAAAAAATAGCTCAAAATTCAAAGTTGTCAGATCGTTGTGGAACCTGGAAGACTGCGTAGTGCTCGTCATCCTAAATCCGACGCAACTATTTTTGCATGAAACTAACATTTTATGCTATCAGAATCATGTTCTCTTCACTTTACCAAATGGTCAAATTTTTGTAAAAATTTGACAACCCACTCAGCAGTCTGTACTGCTGACATGGCGCTGACTATGCAGGCCTATGTGGTAGGTTGATTGGTCAATATACTCCGGTGAATCACGTTGTGACAAGTGGCATTTTTTTTTATTGCGTGTAATTCGACGTTTTTGATTGGTTAGTTGGTGGCCAACCATGACTGACATGTGGCCCATCCAAAGGCCACCACGTGGCAGCTCAAGGGCCACCAAAATATTGGGTTGAATTTCAGGCAAGAGTAGCGGGGGTCTTACCTGTGACCTCACAACACAAGTCCAAAGCCTCCACCAATACGTCATAGCCAAAGATCTTAACCCTTATAGTTTGCGATGTGTATTTAAATTCAATGCACGCGCCATTCGGGGGAGGGGCTAGCCCACGGGGGTTGACCCTTGGTCGCGCAACCACCATACAACTACCAACCAGAGGGGAGTGGAGGCTCAACTAGTGGGGGCGAGAAATTGGCCTTAGCGCCGGGCATGTGGCCCCCATATGGTCCAAATTTTTTGGAATTAAGGCATTGGAGGCTATTAAAGAATTCGACAATTTTGTCTGAAATTCAGCAAAATTATCACTCTATTAACGTGTTTTGGGGAAAAATTTTAGGATGGTGCCCGAGTTTGGGGAATTTACATTGCGATTAGCAGAAAACTTTGAAAGGCCATAAATTCTTCAATTTTTGACCAAATTAGGAGTAGAAAGAGGCTACACAGGTATTTTTGGGCATTCTGGAGCCATTGGAATAGGTTTTAGAGTTTTCTGAGCATTGTAAACTATTGTATTCACACTTTTAAGCATAATAGAGAGGGCTAAGCCATTGTGAGGTGGACCAAGGAGACGTAGCTCAGGAGGGGTGAACTCCTTCATCATGTGCTGCTATGATACTGTTTATGGTGATGTTTATGTCTGTTATATGTTGCTATTCAGTCATTTGTTTATGTTAATTTGCACATAAAATTTACATAAATGCACTAAAAAACCTATGTTTAAACTTGCAGTTAACCTCATGAATCCTTAAACACTTTGAATATATTCTAAAAAGGAATTTAGCATAGAACAGAACTAATTTTCCCAATCAGATAAAGTTTGGTACCATAGATCTTGGTTTTATTTGTGCAAGAAGAATTTAACTATTTGCAATTGAATGTCATGCTTACAAGGTTGAAGCTCAAGAGAGGAGAAGGGAAGCTGGTTGAAAGCCCTAAAGTTGGGTCAAGGAGAAGGAGTGCAAGGTTTCCACAAACTCCACCACCAGTTCTTCCTCAAGTTGCAGTTGAGACTTCAGTGAGCATGTCTCATGAAGAAGAGCCTACAAACATGACAGAGGATGAGAAGGCCTTTAGGAAGTATTTCTTTGATATGACAGAGAAGGTGAAGGTCCTCTATGAAGAGAGGAATACCATACTGCAGGGTGGAAGCTCCAAGCCTCCCAAAGGAGAAGGTTCTTCAGACGGAGGAGGTAATGGAAATGGAAGTAAACCTCCACCATCTCCACCATCTTATTCATCTTCTTCTTCACAGGCATCTTCACCCTCTTCCACTAATACAACCCTTAATCATACTCATCAACATACCTCAAAAGGAACTGGTAAATCATCCTTGTTAAAACTTGATGTTAAATTTGAACTGCCCTTGTATAATGGTGAAGTGAATGCAGAGAAGCTTGAAACTTGGGTTAGTCAATTGGAGTTCTATTGTAGAATTCAAAAACCTTCAAGATGATGACATAAATATTCAGTTAGCTTCCTTGAGGTTGGAGGGTACAACACTAGTATGGTGGGAATCAAAGACACAAGAAGAAATACAAAAACACTGTAAGATCTCAATTTCTTGGTCTGATTTCGTTGCTACAATTAAAAGACAATTCTACCCTCTAGCATATATGCAGAAATCCATCATGAATTAGTAGAACTTTAGACAACTTAAGGGTCAAAATGTGCAAGATTACACCCAAGAATTCAGAAAAAGATCTCTAATGTTAGGTGTAGATTTGCAATCACAAGACATGTTGTTGAAGTACATAGGGGGATTACATAGTTACCTTAGGCATACTATCCTTATGTTTAATCCAAATAATCTAGATGAGGTGTGTGTGCAAGCCACTCATCTTAAGGCAAGAGGAAAAAATATTCCAGAAGAGGGTAGTAAAAATCAATTTAAGAGTAAAGGAAAAGAAACAGGTTTTAAAGGGAAGAGAAAGAAAAATGCATCTATTAAGAAGGAAGGATAGAAATTAACATGCAATCATTGTTCCAAAGAGGGTCATGATGAAGCTCATTGTTGGAAGCTTCATCCCGAAATGAAACCAAAGAAATTCAATAACAAGGAAAAAAAATAGTTGCAACCACTCAATAGGATTTGGGATCTGATTCGGTTGATGAAACTAAAATTATAGCCATGGATATGAAAGGAGAAGAATACATTGCTAGCACTAGTACTTCAAATTTACACAATGAAACTCCAAATGAAAAGAAGAGGATAGAAATTTTTCACATAAGGGCAATCTCAAAACATAGAAAAATTGACACTCTTTTTTATAGTGGCTCTCAAGCCAATCTCCTCTCTGAAAATATTGTCAAAAGATTAAACTTGGAAACCATTCCACACCATAAGCCATATCCTTTAGGATGGGTGAGTGACAATTCACAATTGCAAGTAACTAGAAAGTGTAAACTGAAATTCGCCATTACTGCAAATTTCATAAATGAAGTGGAGCTTGATGTTGTGCCATGAGAAATATGTGGTATAGTTTTGGGCAGCTCGTATCTATATGAAAGAAAATTTATCTTCCATAGACATGAAAAAAATACCATTTTTTCAAATATGGAGTAGAATGTATTGTGAGAGCTCATATCAAGAAACTAAATATTTCACTTGTTAATGCAGGGCAGATTAAAAGACTAGTGAATTATAGCAAGAATTTTGTGCTTTTAATGACAAAATCCAAGAATGATGTTGATAATGCAGCTTTTCAAGGTTGTGATTCAAGATTGAAATCCAAATTGGTTGATTTTTTGAACCAATATGATGAGACGTTAAAAGAACCAAAAGGATTACCTCCCAAGAGAGGAATCCAACATGAGCTACAGTTGCAACAAGATAGCCCTCTTCCTAACATTGGCATGTATAGGATGTTAGTGATGGAAAGTGCTAAAATTAAAAGGAAAATTCAAGAGTTGTTGGATAAAGGATCATGAGGCCAAGTTCTTCGCGATGTGGTTCACCTATTGTTTTGGTGCCAAATAAGGATGGAACATGGCACATGTGTGTGAACTTCCGTGCATTGAACAAGATTACGGTAAAGAACCATTACCCACTGCCTGGAATAGATGACTTACTTGAAGAATTGAAATATGAAAAGTATTTTACTAAGTTGGACTTAAGGAGTGGCTACCATCAAAATAGAATTGTTGAAGGATACATTTGGAAGACAAAATTCAAAACAAACAAGGTTTGTTTGAATGGTTAGTTATGCCTTGTAATGCTCCTACTACCTTCATGCATGTGATGAATGATGTATTGAGGCCATTTCTTGATGAGTTTGTTATAGTTTACTTAGATGACATCTTAATTTTCAGTAAATCTCATGATGAACATGTCAAGCATGTGAGAAAATTACTTGATGTCTTAAAGAAAACACAATTGTATCTAAATATGTCAAAGTGTGAGTTTGGGAAAAATTATTTAGTTTACTTTGGTCATATTGTTGGAGGAGATGAATTGAAAATAGATCCCTCTAAGGTTGATTTCATTTTGAATTGGCAAGGCCCAAGATAGTTATTGAGATAAGAAGTTTTTTGGGAGAAACCCATATTGGAGGAAATGCATTGCTAACTTTTCTTCTATAGAAACTCCTTTGCATGCATTAATTAGTGTGAAAAAGGTTTTTCAGTGGGGAGGCAAACAACAAAAGGCTTTTGATGCATTGAAGGAAAATATCAGTTCAACTCCAGTACTTGCACTTTTAGACTTGAGACAATCATTTGAGATCTAGATTGATACTAGTGACTACGCCATGGGTCCAATCCTCATGCAACATGGTAAGCCTATTTGTTTTCATTCGGAAAATTTAAATGGTGCAGTGATTAATTATCCTGCATATGACAAGGAATTATATACATTGGTGCAAAGTGTGAAAAAGTGGAAAGAATACTTGATGGGTAAGTAAACAATCATTCACATTGATCATCGTCCATTGCAATACTTGCAATCTCAATCTAAGTTGCAGCAATCAAGGCACTTCCGGTGGATGGGTTTTCTTCAACAATTCCACTTGGTAATAAGGTATAAGAAAGGTATCTACAATAAAGTTGTTGATATGATTTCTAGGCCTATTATTAGTGTAGCTACTTTACTCAAGTATAATTATGTTTTGCATGAAAGTTATATTGACCAATATGCATTAGACAATGACTTTTAGGATGATTATGCAAGATTGAGTCAAGGTAACCAAGGGAATTGGATTATCATTTGCATGATAAGTTATTGTACCATCTTGGCAAGATTTGTATTCCACAGGGAGAAAGAGTCAACATCATAAGAGAAGCACATACTTCTCTTATTGTTGGTCATTTCAGTGTAAGTAAGACGGTGACACATCTAATTGGCCTCGTATGCTTGAAAGTGTGTCACGTTTTATTAAAGGATGTTCATTATGTGCAGTCAGTAAGCCTAGCAATAGGAAGTTAGGATTGTACACACCACTTCCAGTTCCTTCACGAACGTGGGAGAGTGTTTCTATGGATGTTGTAGGAGGTCTTCCATTGTCAAAAAGAGGTCATGATTATTTGTATGTAGTTGTGGATAGGTTTAGAAAAATGTGTATTTTGATGCCATGTAAAAATAAAATTGCAGCGGAACAAACTGCTCATTTATTCTCTCAGAATGTATGGGTGCATTTTGGATTTCCCACATCCATTGCTAGTGATCAAGATTTTCACTTTGTTGGTAATTTTTGGTCAAGCTTGTGGGGATTAATGGACACCAAATTGAAAAAGAGTACAACATTTCATCCATAAAAATATGGTAAAATAGAGATGGTGAATAGGATAGTGATACATCTTCTTCGTGGGTATTGCAGCAAGCATCCTAAATTGTGGGATGAACATTTGCATTATATTCAACATGCTTACAATTGGGCCAAGAACTCTTCAACTCAAACATTGCCATTTGACGCATGTTTGGGATACTTGCCTAAGTCTCCTTTTGATTTCTTTTTGGAAATGATGTTTCTATTTATGGTCATAGTGACATAGACAAAGAAAGAAGGTTCATTGAACAAATCCAATTGGTACACCAAAGAGTTCAAGAACAACTGGAAAAGAGCCACGACAAGTACAAAGCAAGGCACGAAAAGCATCATGTGGATCACAAGTTCCATGTTAGTGATGAAGTTTGGCTTCATATTAGAAAAGAGAGGCTCCAAGGAGAAGGTAAAATGATAAAACCAATTAGATATGGTCCATTCAAAATTCTGGAAAGGATTGGTAACAATGCCTTCAGGTTGGATTTGCCTTCATATATGCAAATTTATGTTGCTGTTAATGTTGAGAAATTAAGGTTGTATGAGCCTACTTTGATTGAAGATAAAGGAGAAAATGTCCAAATTCCTTCCATTGAGGATTTTTCTCCTGAATACCTTGATGAAATACAACAAGACACCATTCTTGACATAAAAACAACGTCTTCAGAATGAGGGAATGTGGATTACCTTTGAGTGGGGCTCAAGGGAACAAA
The DNA here is from genome assembly GCA_000404065.3 of Pinus taeda. Classification (NCBI taxonomy): domain Eukaryota; kingdom Viridiplantae; phylum Streptophyta; class Pinopsida; order Pinales; family Pinaceae; genus Pinus; species Pinus taeda. Next base: position 29,781 of record APFE031163084.1, on the reverse strand, counting down.
TCCTTCAAAGGTAAAATGGATCAAGATTGGAAAGGTGAGGGAACTATACCATCACCTGCTGGACAATCGAAAGTGATATTTTGGGGTCCAAAAGGCTTCCAATGAGGAGGAATGATCAGGTGCTCAAAAAATAGCTCAAAATTAGAAGTTATCAGATCGATGTGTAACCTAGACGAACACATATTTCTCATCATCCTAAATCCGACGCAACTCGTTTCACATGAAATAGACATTGTATTATCTTAGAATCATGTTCTCTTTACTTTCCCAAACAGGCGAATATTTGTAAAAATTAGACAACCCATTAAGTAGTCTAAACTGTTGATGTGGCGTTGACTATGCAGGCCTATGTGGCAGGTTGACTAGTCAATATACTTCGACGAATCATGTTGTGACATGTGGCATTTTTCTATTGGGTGCAAATCGAAGTTTTTGATTGGTTGGTTGGTGGCCAACCACGGGCTGACATGTGGCCCAACTAGAGGCCACCATGTGGCAACTCGGGGGCAACCAAAATATTTGGTTGATGTCCAAGCAACAACAGTGGAGGTCGAACCCGCGACCTCACAACACAAGTCCAAAGCCTCCACAAATATGCCATAGCCAAATATCTTAACCCTTATAGTTCGTGACGTCTATTTAAATACAATGTATGCGACATTCGGGGGGAGGGGACAACCCACGGATACTAGCCCTTGGTCGTGCAATTACCATATGGCTACCAACCAATGGGGAGTAAGGGCACAGCTGGTGGGGGCGGGCCGTTGGCCTTAGCCTTGGGCACGTGGCGTCCATATGGCCCAATTTTTTCAGAATTAAGGCGTTGGAGGCTATTTAAAGCATCCAACAATTTGGCCTGAAATTCAGCGAAATTGACGCTATGTTAGCACATTTTGGGGCATATTTGTAGGATGGTGCCAGATTTTGGGGAATTTGCGGTGTGATTAGCAGAAAACTTGGAAAGGCCATAACTTCAGCTTTTTACTAAATCAGGTGCAGAAAGATGCTACATATGCAGTTTTGGGCATTCAGAAGTCATTGGAATAGGTTTCATAGCTTTCTGAGCATTGTAAATTGACGTATTCACACTTTTGAGCATAATAGAGAGGGTCAAACCATTGGAAGCTGGACCAAGGAGACGTATCCCATGAGGGGTAAACTCCTTATCATGAGTTGTCGTGATACTGTTTATAGTGATGTTTATGTCTGTTATATGTTGTTGTTAAGTCATTTGTTTATGTTAATTTTCACATAAAAGCACTCAAAAACCCATATTTAAACTTTCAATTAACCTCATGAATTCTTAAGCACTTTTAACATATTCTGAAAAGGAATTTAGCACAGCAAAACTAATTTTACCAATTAGATCATGCATTGAGCACAAAGGCAGAGAAGGTGTAGAGCTGCGATGTCGATGAACTTTAGCATAGAAGACTTGGCCATTTGCATCACGGTGCTTTGAATATCATGCAGCAAATTACCATAGGCCTCCCTAAAGGAGCACTAGAGCAACAAGATACATGCAAAGGGTGTACCTTGGGGAAGTACACAAAAGCCATTTTCCATGATTGGGACAATAGAGCACATGCAGTCCTTGAAAGGATCCACTGTGATGTCTATGGAACTTTCTCGATAACCTACACTGCTAGGCATTAGTATTTTTTCATCTTTATTTATGACTACTCATGGAAGTGTTGGATCTTCTCCATGTGGAAGAAGGATGAGGCTTTCTCCAAGTTCTTAGAGTTCAAGGCACTGGTGGATAAAGAAATGAGCAAGAAGGTGAAGCCTCTCAGGAGCGATAATGGAGGTGAGTACATATCAAATGAGTTTAAAAAATTATGTGCAAAAGAAGACATTTGACGAGAGTTGACAACTCCCCACAACCCACAACAAAATGGGGTGGTTGAGAGGAAGAACCAAAGCTTTGTGGGAGAATAATGGGAGATGTTTCATGACCAAAGCCTACATCTACACTTGTGGGTTTAAGCATGCAATACAACTGTCTATTTACAGAACAGGGGTCCTCATTGGATTCTTGGCATGATCACACTAGAGGAGACTTTCTCAGGGAGGAACTCAAATGTGTCACAACTCAGGATCTTAGGGGCATTTGTCTATTGCCATGTCTCCAAAGAATCAAGGAAGAAGCTAGAGCTGACAACATAGTTGGGGGTATTTGTGGGCTACACAAAAACTCCCCACAACTATCATGTGTATTTTCCATCCCTTAGAATGACAGTTGTGCGATGGGATGTCAAATTTGATGAAGAAAAAGCCATGGGGTGCTCTCTTGAGAGGGAGCTTCCAATCCCACTAGAGGAGGAGCTTTTAGCTCTAAAGGAGGAGCCTCTAGATGTTGTGGAGTAGCAACAAGTTGAGGATCAAAGGGTGGAGACAATTACTCGAGCAAAATCATCCATGGAAGGTGGGAAGAGAACTAGGGAAGCTGAGAGACTTGTGTAGGATGCGAGGGAGAATGTGGGTGCTCCTTCAAATCAGTGTGGGCAAAGAATGTCAACATATTGGTACATTGGCTACATGGCTCTAATGAATGAGCTAAGAGATTGAGCCATCCTCTTTTGAGGAAGCAGTAGAGAAACCAATATGGGTTGATGCAATGGTGGAGGAGTATGAATCCATTGTGAAGAACAATGTTTAGGAAGTGGTCCCAAGAACAACAAACAAATCAATTGTGGGTTCGAGATGGATATTTAAGGTGAAGTAAGAAGCAAACTGAAGGATAGAAAAGTAAAATGCCAGATTTGTTGCCAAGGGGTACTCTCAGGTGGAGGGGATTAACTATGAGGAGACCTTTGCTCCTGTAGCAAGGTACTCATGCATGAGATCAATCCTTGCTTTGGCTACACAGATGGGGTGGAAGATCCACTAGATGGATGTGAAAACAACATTCATCAATGGATTTATTGAGGAGGAGGTGTATGTCAAGAAACGAGAAGGCTTTGAGACTTTTGATCGAGAGTCTCATGTGTGCATACTCAAGTGAGTGTCGTGTGGTATCAAGCAAGCACCTTGTGCTTGGTAAATCAAGATCGATAGCTATCCCACTGGTTTGGGCTTCACAAAAAGTGAAGGAGATGCAAACCTCTATCATATTTGGTTAGAAGGTAAATTGTTGATTATTTGTTTTATATGTTGATGAATTGATCCTGATTGGTGATGAGCAACTGATTAGATCTTGCAAGGATGACCTTGCAAGAGAGTTCGAGATGAAGGACACGGGTCTCATGCACTACTTCCTTGGACTAGAAGTATGGAAACATGATGGAGAATTATTTGTCTCTTAGGGAAAGTATGCCAACAAGATACCTCAGAGGTTCTGCATGGATAGGTGCAAATATATGGAGACTCCTCTAGTGACCAACTAGAGGAAAGAGGATGTCATTTCAGGTGAGGAAGTGGATGCAAATGTTTACCGACAGTTAGTGGGTTCACTCATGTATTTTTGAACACACTACCAAATATGTGTTATGTAGTCAACCAAATGAGTCAAGCTATGGTTAGGCCAACCAAACTATTTTGGAGGGAAGAAAATCATGTTCTACAGTACCTCAGAGGCACTACCTAGTTTGGAATTTGGTACATACAGATAGCGGGAATGAAGTTGTGTGGCTTCATGGATGTGGATTGGGCAAGAAGTCCATTAGACCGGAAGAGTATATCAGGTGGTATTTTTAGTGTTGGGTCCGTAATAGTTCTTGGTATAGCAAGAAGCAAATATTAGTGGCACTCAACTCAACAAAAGAAGAATACATGACTGCAAGTCAAGTAGCATGTGAGGCGATCTGGATGAGAAAGATACTTGTTGGCTTGTTTAGTCAGATGATGGATCCTACTTTGATTTACTATGATAATCGTAGTTGCATCAATCTCTCTGAGAATATTATTTTTCACAATTGATCCAAGCATATTGATATTCAGTATCACCATCTACGGGATTGTGTGCAAAGGAAAATTATGTTGTTGCACTACATTTTGACAGAGGAACAGAATGTCGATATTTTGACAAAGGCCTTGTTAGGAGAGAAGTTCGAGTTCCACAGGTGCATTATAGGGGTAGTTGATAATCCATTTCTTTCTTGATCTTATAATTTTATGATCCACTCCCTTCCTTGTTGAGAGGGAGTGTTGAAAATGTAGCAATAAAATCTCAGTTTGAATTTGCCTTGGTCAAACTAGAGAAAATTCGAATTTCTATTTCAGCAGAAATATTAGAGGTAGTTAACTGAGGTGACATGGCACTTGTCACTCAGTTAACTCAGTTAATTAAAGTTGGGGAAGATTGAGTTTAAATTAGTATGCTTGATTTCTAATTTTTAGCAATCTATTTAAGTTAATTTGAGTTATTGCCAGTTTAACTAGTTCTAACAGTTAGAAGAACTAGTGGAGATAAAGTTGTAAAAGTGGAACTTCAACCACACTAAATGATCAACCAATTAACTAATCAATCAACCCAAAATAATTTTTGCATGTAGAGAATTCGCATTACCCAGTTGAGGTGGAGATTCCAAGGTGGTGTACTATTAGTTGTAGCATATTCCAATGTGTACAGGTGGTGCATGCAGTCAAAGAAAGGACCTACAAAAATTATGCAATTCGATGGTGTGAAATTCCTAAAAAATAGGGGAAATTTCCCAAGGGAACAATGCAAGGAAATAAGAGCTTGGAGGACTTGAAAATTGGCTAAGTAGTCAGTTAGTCAGGTAGAGGGATAGACTATACACTTGCAGGGTGTGCTCAAGCTTAAGAAAGCATATGCATTTCTTTTTTATTCTCTGATTAATGAAATATATAGTACAGGGTTTTGAGTAGTTGCTTTCCCCTAGATAAATATTTGTGCATGTGTGATGTTTCCTTTTGGATGTCTATGATTATTTTTCTAGACTTTGAATTAACTTCCACATATTAGTAGAGTAGCTTTGATTCTTGTGATTTAGCAAATTTCATGAGAAGTATTGAATCTACACATTAATTTCTACAACAAGCTAGAGCTAGATTTCACCTTGCATGCAACTATACCTCTAGGAGTGAGGTGGGGAGATGTATAACCTTAGCCCCAGAGTTGCAAATATTTGGGCATCTTCCATGCCCCATCAACAAAATAGTAACATGAATTTTCAAAATATGCAACTCTAGAATCAATACTCAAATATGCATCTCGTAAATCAATACCCCTTCTTCCCATCACCAGTTGCTATATATCAACAAAGAGCAAAACTTGAGCTCTCCAAATTGGACAGTAACGAGAAGTGTAGTGTTGCATGGTTCAATAAAGCAAAAGAATATTTTGAGATTTACAAGTATTGACAATGATGATGAAAGGATCAGGCATGTGTCCGTGAAAATGGAAGGTGAAGCATATAATTGGTATATGTGGTGGAAAAAGATGACACTTGCTATTAGTTGGAAGAAATTCAAAAATGCATTCTTTAAGAGATTCCAAGTTGTCAAGGAAGAAGAGTTCTTCTCAGCACTCACCGGACTGCAACAAAAAGGAGATGTGGATGAATACACTCGAGATTGGGAAACTTTATGACGCAGAGTTAAACCTGCAATACCCAGAATCACACTTTTCTCCATCTTAAAATGAATACATCAAAACTGTCCATATAAAAATTCTGATTGCTGGCAATTTCATACACTATTTTGTGGAAGCTTAAATTAAATCTTCAGTACTCATGATTCAATATACATTGAAATCATATTTCAATTTCAATTAAATTGTAACCGTGTCACCCTTTTGAAATAATACCAAGCAATTCGCTTTAAACTTACCTCAGTGTCCCTTTCATTTCCCTGTCTGCACACTGATTCATACTTCCATCCATTTAAACCATTTAACAGCTTATACCCATTTCAAATTCATCACAATAATTTCCAATCTGATCGATCCGCCCCTTAAATGAGATTGCAAATAGTCAACCCTTAACTGTATTCATAAATTGTGTTGAATGCACTTACCAACAGAATTTTATGAGGATTCTTACGCTCAGATCCAGTAGATCGAACAAACCAATTACAATTGAAATCACCATATCTATATGGCTTCAATGGCACAATGCGGCCATCATACAATAAAACAAAATGCGCCTTGCTTCAATTAAACCTTCTGCACGCAGCTTCTGACAAATGGGTCATCGCTAACACTGGGTTTAACACCATTTAAGGCTGCTTCAATCCTCTTATTAACACAGGTCTTCACCATAAAACACTGCGCAGATGATAACGTGAGAACCAATATTTAACGCTTCACAGATATGATTAGTCCCACACTTTAAATAGATCTGCTAATCGACAGTCTCCATTCCCTTTATAAGCTATTGACATTCATTACAGCTCTAACGCAATGACATCGGCAATCTCAATTCCTGAGTTTAAATGTTACTTTGTCAACAGTGGACCACCTCCACCATTCTAATGCGATGTGATTCAAATTGAATCGCTGTCACAATCAGCATTGTGCAATGTGTTGGTTACAATTGTTCCGATGCTATCTCAATCGGAGATCAGAATTGTTGTATTACAACCATTGGACAACAACTTCCCTATAATATTGCGATATCTTTCAGACTCAATATCATCTCAACCCAATCCACAAATTCCGCAGCTGGATCTGTGACTATATGGCGCGATTTTGGATCATTTCTCCACGATCTGATGCTAATAATCAGGAGAACCAACGAATTACAAAACCATTTAATATATTAGTCAATCTACTCCAGGAGATTCACGAAATCTTTCCTGCTTTTTCTTTGTATTAAACTTCTCTTAGTTTGCTACTATTAATAGCGCCAAGATTTCATTAACACAAGAACTCTCCAGCTAAATAAAATTACACACAGATCACACACCCTAATCAATTGTGCAGACATCAGACTCGAATTTGCACCATTTGTCATTTGAATTGTATAGAATATAATTATGTTCATAATACTCAGAAACAAAACAAACAGAACCTTGTTTTTTTTTCCAATTATTCCAGAAATCAATAACTCTCATACATATTGTCACAATCTCCCTAAAATCTGAGCTTTTCGCTCCACACTCAAAAACTATGCACACACCAGTATCCTTCTCTTGCCTTATCGACCTTTTTTTATTATGAGCTAATTCAACGAAATCTTCTAATTTTAAAAATTCTAACAAATAAACTCTCCTATTTATTGGCGCTCACACACACCTATTATAACAAATCTTATCAATAAGATAGACATACTTATTACAATAATAACTAATTATTTGTGAAATCGACCTCCTCAGTAAACTAGATTCTAACACACAGTAATGAAATTCACCCTGTGAAGCCACAACATGTGACCATTCCATCACATTGCTGGCTGGGTCTGGATGCTCCTGCATCACTTTAGCTATACGAGTACCTGGATTATCAGAAACTCATCTCATTCAGTCATATACCACGGGACTTAAACCCCATCTCCAGGTTGAGCTTGAGCTTCATGACATCAAATCTATAGAAGTAGCAAGACAGAAGGCAAAAGTTGCTGAAAAGAAGCACGAAAAGATGCGGTGGCCAAAAGTTGAAAGATTATATTTGAGATGAAGATTTCCCCAAACTGCGAACACGGATAATACAAAATATGTTCCACCACATCTTCGTGAAGGAGAAAAAATTACTTGGAAATGCAAAGAATGAAAGAAGGCAAGTGCAAACATTGTGGCGAAAAATGGGACCCTAAACATAAATGTGCTAAGGGAAAAGAAAACAATAACCTATACAAGTGTGAAGCAACTAATGATTCAAACGAGATTGAAGATTCTCCACAATTTTCTCTAGAACTAGGTAACGAGAATATTCCACAAGTGTCATTATTGGCCATCATAGGTATATGGATCATTACCCTTTCTACAGGAGCCCACAATATTAAGTAGCAGGAGGATCAATGTCAATTGATGTAGTCAAATCTTGAGAGACAATTATAGATTAGTTGCAATTAGATGTTGAGGAGCACAAAGCAACTGGCAAAATCAACAATAGTACAGTTTTGAGAGTAGACAATGTAAATACTAGTAGCATTCACAGACTTAGGAGATAGTTGCAACTTAGAGACATGGTTGGTTCAATATTTTGGATGATTCTCAGTTACAGTTTTTGCAGTAACAACAACAACAGTGAGAGGTATTGCTACTATACACTCCATAGGAGCTGGATTAGGGTTGTGTAGAACCATTTTATTGCTAAGAGGGAGCGTTAGAAATGTAGCAAGAAAAGGCTCAATTTTGACTTGTGCCTTAGTAAAATTGAGTAATTCAATTTTCCACATAAAGAAGATGATTTGGATTTCAGTCAGATAGATCAAACATGGTCTTGTCTCCTAGTTAGTTGAGTAAATTCGTGTTTGTAGGATAAGAGTAGAGTTGTGCATGTTTTGATTGCTAAGATTTAGAAATCTAGTTGAGTTATTATTTTTTGAACTTAGTTAACTAAGCTCAAGTCCTTAGTTGATTCAATTGAAGGTCAATTGGGTATTAGAACAGTTGTTAACTTAGTGATCTCTCAGTTAAACTAGTCAATCAACTAAAAATGGACACAATAATGCATGGAATTCAAATTGCCTATTTGAGGTGGATGAAAAGGCATGATTGTATTTATATTTGTATATTGTTGAGTGTACAATTATTTCTCATTGATCAGGTGATCAATTCCTCAAGATATTGCGCAAGGAAATAGGGAATTTATCCGATTTTTTAGGGGCTAATTCCTCTAGGATTGTGCAAGGAAATAAGAGGTCGGATGAGGCTTGAATTGACAAAGTGTTGGCTAGATCATGTTAAGAAGTAGGAGAATAGGATTGTAGTGCAGGGTGTGCTTTAGAGTTGAAGCAATACATTTTAATTATTTCTCTTTTCATTTGAATTAATGCAATTCAATGGAGGGGTTTTTCCCAGTTGGTTTCACTTGTAAATCATTGTGTTCTTGTGGTTTTGATGGTTGCATGTCATTGCATGCATTTCTAAATTGTGATTTTCATTCCATAGAATAGTAGAGGAAATTTTTAATCTCTTGTTTTCGGTTTGAATAGATCAGTAGTAGAAAATTTCCATTAATTTCTATAGCTTACAAGACCATTTTTACTAGTTGAACCCAATTTGACAGGTTAGGGTATGAAACCTTCCAAGAGAATTTTGAGGCATCAAACGACGTATTTTGGGGATAATTTTTTTTTACTTTGTCGCAATACTTTTTTGTTCCTATTCTACGCATATATAGCTTTCTAATGACACAATAATCACCTCAATTAGAGTCTGTATGCAAAATTTATACCACTCAGATGTTGACCTTCTCGTTTTGGCCACCATAATTCAAGAGGGTTCCTGTCAGCCCCCATTATTCATGGAAAGGGGGCTATTGATGTGATCATGATGAAGAGGAATCTAGAATATTCCATATTATAGCCCTAGTTAAGAGTTGAGGGAGTCAAACCTAACAACTAGTAGGCTATCAGGTTGTGTTATAACCAAGCCATTAGGAGGAGGCAAAGCTTCATTATTTTTTAGTGCATTTGTTTCATATGCGATCATAGTAGCTGAGAGGATAAGGAGAGAGAAAAAAGAGAGTATTTGTGCATTGTAGTAGTCCACGGGCCACATTCCTTACTTCTTTGTATTCACAACTATTTTCTATTAAGAGAACGAGAGCAGAGCAATCTCACCTTCTAGTCGAGTTTTCTCTTGAAAGGGTTTCCTATGATATATCTTATGTTAAATGTGGTTTGTGAAATTTTATTTTGTTGTTCTCTATTTCCTGCATACATTTTAATTGCATGCATATGCAATAAATAATAATCTACATATCCAGAAATCTAAGGAGGAATAAAGCCTAGTAGTGTAGATTTTTGGATTTTAAATATAGTTTTATCATATATGTTGTGAAAAAATGTCCAATGGAATATTCATGGTGGTTTATAGATAATATTGGTATCAAAGCAGGTTTCTTTGGGAATATTATGGGGATTTGTAGGGGATCTAGATCATCTAAGCAAAAAGTCAGAAAACCATAGTCATGGGTAAAAAATCTATGAATAACCCTTGTGATCCTACAAAAGAGAGGTTTTTATGGCTAGAAGCACAAGTTTCAGATACAAACTATAACATGAATCTCCTCATGGGAGCTTTGAAAAATAAGCTCAAGTTATTCGAAGAAGATGGGGGTTCTAACGCATAGGTCCAATCAGGGGGTTGATCAAGAGATCGAGAAGAAATGAAGAACAAACCAAAAAAATGACCCAAAAAAGATCAACCCAGTTTAAGTCTCGTGAACCATTCATAGTCCCCATTCAAAATGGAAGTGAAGGTTGACACTCTAAATATAAATCATTGTTCTAGCAATTAGTAGTTTAGTTAAGTGTTCATCATATAGAGGAAGAACATAAGATTTCATTTGCGAGAGAAAAATTTGAGGGTCATGCCACTAGAGAAGTTTTTAGGTAAAATATGGGCCTCAAAACAAAAATGTAGAACCAAAATAAAATTTCTCAGAACTAATAGGATTCAAGATGATGATGTCAACCATGGGGGATGATTCACCATTTTTGGAGTAAAAACGTAAAAGGATTAAAATAAAAAATAAAAAAACTACTTTTCCAACTCATATTTTCAAGTTATCTCCCTATGACTTTACTCAAATTTTGAGCGGGGGCACTTGTTAGATGCAGGATTTAATTAATCATCTAATGAGTACACATGTTGCATACTTTCGATGGAACCTACTACACGAAAAATGATAAATACATGAAAAACGTGATTGTAATCATGTTTTTCATGCAGCAAGGTCCATCAAAAGTATGCAACATAGGTACTCATTGGCTGAGGAATTAAATTCCACATGAGTGCTCCCACTTGAAATTTGAGTAAAACCATTGGGACATAAGTTGAAATTACAAGTTGAAAAATTAATTTTTTGTTTTTGCCCTCTAAAATTTGATGATTTAATCTAATCTTATTTTATTATTTCCACTATTATTTTGTAATATTCCTCAGGAGGCTCATTTTAGACCTCAAAATTTATCTAATGCCTAACTTGGTGGGAAAGGTACACAGAGACCTTGAGGTTGTAGGAATATCATCCAATGACTAAGTGGGAGGACTTTAAAAACCTCGTAAAGTCACAATTTTGTGCTATCGGTTATGTAGAGAACCATTAGATCTGGTGGCACTTATTCAAACAAAAGTTGTGGTAGAGTGTACAGGAGTATACCACAAAATTTAGAAATATGGCCATAATTTTGAGTATCTCCCTAAAGAACCCATATGTACTTCTCAAGTATTTGGGGGATCTACATAGCCATCTACAGAAGCAAGTGATGTTGTTTAAGCCTAGATCATTGGACTAGCCTTATGTGTAGGCACAAAACTTAGAAAACACAGGCCTGAAGAAAGAGTAATCATGTGCATTAGAGTAGAAATAGAAGCAAGATGATTCTAAGGAGGGGAAGAAGACGTGGAAAGGGGGAAAAGGTAAAAGACAACAACCAACAAAGATCCCAGCAACCACTGCAACATGGATGGTCATATAGAGAAGTGTTGGAATTTGTATCCAAAGGTTAACCTAAAAAAAATAGAGAAAGAAAAAAAATAATCTCATGGCCATTGATTTGAGCAACCAAGTTAAAAGAAACTCAGACATGGATGAGAAGATCGTTTGTACGTCAGTGTAGAAGTAGGTGAATCTTAGCCTTCAACAACAAGAAGAGAAGGAGATGACCAAACTCTGCCACATTAAGATACAAGTCAAGAAGACAAAGCTTGATGCTTTATTTGACTTAATGTTGGACACCTAATCCTCTAAGGGTTGGTGTGGAAGTTGACAGTCAAAGGTAGTCTAAGAGACCACTTGGAATATGAAACCAAGGGTCACACCAATGTATTATAAATGTACATCTTGTGAATAATAAAAAATATTCACGTTTATCCTATTTGGATGTCTTCTCCGTGTGTGTTTAATATGATAATAGAGTGGGTGATCTCCTGCCCTACTCAAGTGTGAGCCAGTTGTTTTTGTGGCCTTTCCGTGCATGCTTGTCCTACATCTCAACCCATTTTCTTGATATAGAAAAAAATTAGCATCTTCCCCTCATACCCACATTCACAGGTCTTAGATATCTTATTTTGTAACTCCTCTCGTATACCATTTCATCTCTCTACCAGCCACTCCTCTCATAAATATGTAAATCTCTTTTATTGTAGAGGTAGATAGGTCATCGGTGCAGTGAATGGTATGTTGTTTTCTCAAAATTTGTTTCTTGGAGACTGTTATATTGTAGGTTGTGTTATGTTAATTCTTTTACTGCGCCATTGTGTGGTATGTCGAATTTTATGACTCTGAGCTGATTATCTTTATTGTAACTGCGTTATTGAGTGTTATTATTGTGTTGAACTGGCTTGGTGCAGTGGAATTTGTGGTAAACCCACACTCCCACCACTCTCATACAGACTTGACCTTTGTGCCCTTGAGCAAAGATATTATTAGCATTACAGAAGGCCAACATTCTCATCTATAAGGTCGTAATTGAGTTTTCCCTATTATGGCTACATCGTGTACCATTTTAACTTGTTTTCAAATACTGTTGTGTTGAATTGCTTCGTGGACCATCTCTGATATGGTTCATTTTCAAGGATTTTCTTAGCTATTGCAGACCCAAATGGAAACTACCATGATTTCTACTTCACTATCAGCTCTGTATTTTGCAATCAATTTCCATGCAAATCTGTCACATGAACAATGACTTTATTTTTCCTTTTCATCGTGATTCTTTCTTCTTGTTGAAAATTCCATTCATCTTCTGTAAATGGTTGCAGGGATACGCTATCGATTAGTGTTTTGAAATTCCTATTGTTACTCTCGAAGTATAACCAAGAGTGAGTGGGAGACTAGTCAAGAACGATCCGCTCTTGAGAAAATACCAACACCCACTTGTTGCATGAACATTTCCTACACATATGAAGCTCCCAAAGTTTCTTTAACTAAATTCCCAGATCTGACCTACACCCACACTTAGAGACTATACTTGACCTATTGCCTTAAGTTTTTCAAACTTTGAAGAGGCGAATGAAATATCTCTTGCTGATTTTATGCCACAAGATATTTACTGCCATCATCGTGACTCTGTATGCAGTGTTATGCTCAAGCCGGAAATACCATTCCAACCACCAGTTCCATTACCAAAACCGAGATTTCTAAAAATCCCTCCACCATAAAGGTGTAAAGGAAAAATCTTCATAACAAGGCATCACATGTGAATCAGCCACTGTGTTTGCGCAAAAAATAAAAATGTTAGTGAACAATACCAACTTCATTCCTAGAGTAATTCTTGGTGCAGGGCGTCCCATAACAACAAAATACTAAATACGAAACAACAACAACTGGATCTGGGTGTGAACAATTTGCATTGAATTGGTATCATTTGGCTATCACTCCCTTCAAATTTGATGTTGTGATGTATGGGTCTAGCTGAGTCATGGGATGTTGATTATGAGATTGGTTATTCGATGCATGTCGGTACTGCATTAATTAAAGATTGAATGTTGTGCGTTGAGTCCTTTCTTCAAGATCTTGTTGGTGTTAAATATTTGGTGAATGTTAAAGCATTGGTGAATGACATATAATAAATTTTTATTATGCCTTGGTGAATGATATTAAATTCCTTGATTTATTTTCTACATAAGTGTGCATGGTTCATGAAAGCAATGTTTTTAAATGAGCAAATGAGCACATGTATACATTGATTTTTGGTGGGCCATAAGGTATATATTGGTATATGCTGAAAGTTTTCCTTAGTGGTTGCTCCAAAGCCTACCACAAGGCTTCATATTTTTTGTAGAAGAAGATATTGCATAATTGCTAGTGATAGAATTAAATCTCACACTCTTATTTTCTAGCTGTAAAGAAAAATGGCTAAGCTTGAAAGAATATTACAGTTATTGAGAACTCTAATCGTATCCATTACTAATAGCACAGTCAAGATCAGTAAAGACACTATTGCTGACATTCAAAAATGTATGCAAAATGCACAAGAGAAGATAGAATTTTTTCATCTTGAATCTAAACTTTGGAAAAAATAATTACAACAGTGGAGTCATCATTCTGAACCTATTTCTATTTAGAACATTGAAATGGACTCCCATTAGCAACACAAATATAAATTTTAGGTTGATTCACATTCAGTGCCTAGTTCAAGAGAAAATTTTCATGTAGATGCAATAGTTCAGTCTGTACTTCCCAAGCCCATCATAAGACCTTAGGAAGAGCTTGTCCATAACAAGCACATAACCAGTCTTGGATATGACAAGGACGTGTCCTTTCATATTCTGGACTATTCCAAGCCAATCTGATTTCAAAGTGTTGGATTTATTCAAGGCGGTCATCTTCACATGTTCTTCCTCCTCTACAAAAGTAGATTGTGAAATGCCAACATTGTGATGGAGTTGGCCATATGAAATATCATTGTTTTGATCTTCATCCATGCAAGCATTGTGGTTAGCGTACTCACTCTTCACACAAATGCTTAAAAAATAAGCCTCCTGCAAGAACACAAATTCATCATGGATGGATAACTTCTTAGCAATGGGTTTCAACGACCAAGAAGATATTTTAGTCATATAACAAAACTTGTTCTATAGTATTGAAGAGCCTTGCAGTTGAGTTTTCACCATATTATCACCTTGTATTTGACAGGAGAGGGAAGTGATTGTCATATATGATGAGGCTCATCAATAGGTACATCATAAGGGTCATAATTCCATCCTATAGCTTTAGAACTATATTTCTCACATTTATTTACAATTTTTGTTATATTATGCTTAGTGAGAGGGGTAAAATATGTTTTTCTGTCATGTGGCCTAATATGTTTTAAATGCAAGAAATGGAGCAATTTTGAGATGATTTCAGTGTAGGATCTTGGAGTAGACAAGAGGGAGAGATTCTAGGAGGTTGTCCACCTCCTTAACTCCCTCAATTAGCCAAAATCACCACTTTCTCTTTCATCAGCTCGACGTCACTGACATCCAAGCGGGATGAGGTCATTGGTAGCCAAGAAAGTGCAGTGCAACGAGATCTACATCCACCTTTCTTGAGTTTTGGGAGACAAAGATTCTTATTTTCTAGGGAGCCGTTGGTGGCTACCCTCTTGTATAAATAAACATCCCAAAAATATCATTAGGATTCAAACTTTGTTTTCAGCTAAGCGGCTATTGAGCTCAAGCACTTGATAATGTTATTTTGATTAGTTATGTGATGTATTTGACATTGATACAATGATAATGAGAAGATTCTTATCGATCCATCATTGAGTTAGTTTCAGAGGGCTGAGGCTCTTGGGTTTGTGCCCAACCCCAATGGCTTAGGTCCCTCTTATGTAATGGTATTTCTTTTTAGCTTATAATGTTTATTAGTTTTCTTCAGTTTATTATATAATCCCTCAAAATCTTGTGACTGCTACCTCTATCTCATCTCTCTTATGGGAGCATGAATGGAAGAATCTATAATCACAACCCAAAAATTATATGTTTATGAGTTGTTTTCCATATGTTTGTTGTACCTTAGAAGTTTATTCATTGACTAAATCAAAATTTTTGGCATAAATTAGATAGTGTTTAAATTCAACTCATCTTTTCCACCATTGGTTATGTTATTTTGTAAATGATAAGAGAGCATGTGCATGTGATGTTGTAGGGATGTTTGGATCTACAGGCAAGGGGCCTTTCACCTTCTCCATCTAGGGCTTCTTCACCCTCTTTGATGAATCCCAAATGTTTTTCTTGAGCTCCTTCACTTAGGTCACTATGAGCAACCCTCTTAGTCCAAAACAAGCCTTCCTCAGTGTTGAGCTTGGCTAGAGGTGTTGGTCACCTTCAATCCATCTACCACAACCTCCATCCACCTTGCATCCCTTGGTGTCATCATTCCTACCTTCCAAACCCTCTTGGCAGCCTTCCTGTAGCATTACAGGCCTTCCTATAGAAATACAAGGTTCCTATAGCAACTTCATATAACATGCCTATAGCAGCTTTTTTGACCCCCTGTTTTGACCTGTGAAGCAATTTTTCCTTAGTTTAGGAGTAGGTTTACCCCCAGCTTGGACTCCATGATTAAGGACAACACCTAGGCCATCCCAACCATCCTTTTTCCTTCACTGCAAGATAGAATAGAATTAGCTTCTTTATCACAGATTTAACACAAGTAGAACATTGATTTATATACAAGTGTGAATTAGATAGATGATGCATGAATTCTTGAGTTATAATTTGGTAGGATAATTTCCTGTTTACAACTGAATTTGATAGTTAGATGGTTGATTGCAAAATTGTGTAGTTTCCTTTCTACAGGTAGTATAACTCTTGTGTTCTTTCATGAATTGATTCAGTAGCATTTACAAGTTGGTAGCATCTACAAGTTAAGGTTTGAAAAGAGTTTACCTTTTTCATTAGAGCTAACTTCTGAATTACACTTTCATTAGTTAATTTCCTTCTAATTAAGTAGAAGAATGGTCTTTGAGCACTATTGATGAAATGTCTTAGTTAAGGGTGGCATGTGTAGAATTCCATCTACTATGTATATAACATTGTGACCTCAAAGTTTGTACGAACCTTGGGTTGATGAATAGAGTTGAGGAGCCCTTGGGAGTTGCGGCACTCTTGGTGCAATACCAAGGCTCACCACTTTTTTGTGTCGTTTCCAGGTAAGTGTATAGGTATATGTTATTTATGCTTAAGAATTACTTTCTGTTTTGCATTCAGTTTTGAAAAAATCACATAAGAATAAAAATTTTCTTTCATGCCTCATAAGAATAGAGATACTCAAGGAAAATTCTTACCAAACACCCCCACACCCTCAAACAGTCAACCTTCACTCTTCTTCGGTGACTGTCAGCTTCCCTCTCTTACTACAGGGGAGTTAGAAGAACCTTTAGGTGAACAACCTGAGATCTTTGAAGAACCTATTAGGGAAGAAGAAGAACCCATTTTGCCTACCCAAATCATGGTTGAAAACTATAATGATGAGGTTTTCCATATCAGAGAGACTAGTGGAGAGGCTAGAATGAAGAATATAAGCCCTACTGCCCTTCCACACTTCCATGGCTTAACATTTGAGGATCATGATACTTTTATGTTTGAATTTGTTGTTGTCTATAGGACCTATGACTATGCCTCTGATGATGATAAT
>APFE031163083.1:0-18165 GCA_000404065.3 Pinus taeda | reverse complement strand
GGGGCAAAATATTTCAGCAAGATTGATTTGAAGTCAGGATATCACCAGGTACCGATCGAACACTCTGATGTGTGGAAGACTGCTTTCAAAGCCAAGGAGGGCCTTTTCGAATGGTTGGTTATGCCTTTCGGGTTGACGAATGCTCCCGCAACCTTCATGAGGCTAATGGATGACATCTTGCGGCCATTCACCAACTCCTTCGTAGTGGTATACTTGGATGACATTCTGATCTTCAGCCAGAGTTGGGAAGAGCACCTCCACCACATCCGACAGGTTCTCCAAACACTGCGGCAACACAAGCTATGTGCCAATTTGGAGAAATGCACTTTTGGCATGACCCAGGTTCAATATCTAGGATACATCATTGATGAACAGGGGGTGCATGTCAATCCAGCCAAGGTCCAAGTCATTCGGGATTGGCCCTCTCCAACCACTCTAACAGAGCTCCGCAGCTTTCTAGGTCTTGCCAACTTCTACCGCAGGTTTGTGTTGGGGTTTTCTCATATTTCTTGGCCCTTGAGTCAAGTCACCAAGGGTGGGGTGAAAGCAAAATTCTTTTGGTCTGAAGCTCAACAGAAGGCATTCAAGGAGTTCAAGGATCGCCTCTGCCTGGCACCAGTGCTCGCGTTACCAGATTTACAACAACCATTTGAGGTCAAGACAGATGCCTCTGACTATGCTGTTGGGGCAGTCCTTACTCAACATGGACATCCAGTGGCATATCACAGTGAAACACTTTCAGACATAGTCTGGAAGTACCCCATTTATGATAAGGAGATGTATTCCATTGTACAAGTCTACCGACAATGGAAGCATTACATTTTGGGGAAGGAAACGGTCATCCACACAGACCACCGACCTCTGCAGTTCATACAGACCCAAGGGAAATTGCAGAATGATCGCCATCAGAAGTGGTCCACATACCTGCAACATTTCCATTTGAATATCAAGTATAAGAAGGGTAGCACTAATAATGTTGCAGATTGCCTCAGTCGACCATCGATCATGGCGTTAACCACCATGCTCAACTCTTATGGGCATGAGACTTTTGATTGGCCACTACTCTATAAAAGCGATTCAGAATTCAGCCACACATACCAGAACCTCTTGGAGGGTTAGCATGTTCCAGATTTTCACCTCCAGGACGGCTTGTTATGCCACCTAGGTCACCTTTGTGTTCCTTCAAGTGAGCGTGCCAAGATGATTTGGGAAGCACACTACAGTTGGGCTGTTGGGCATTTTGGGGTAGAAAAAACGGTGGTAGTACTGCAGAAGTATTTCTATTGGCCGAATCTTCGACAGGATGTCGGGAAGTACATTAGGTCATGCACTGCCTGCGCCATTGCCAAACTGACATCAGGAAGCAAGGCCTCTATACCCCGCTGCCTACCCCTAGTCGGCCTTGCGAATCCATCTCCATGGATTACATGTCAGGCCTTCCTTACACTAAGCATGGAAATTACTATTTTTTTGTGGTCGTCGACACGTTCTCAAAGATGGCCATTATGGCGGCCTGCAAGAAGAATATCACAACAGAAGCCACTGCTAAACTCTTCTTTGAATGAGTGTGGGTACACTTTGGGATCCCACAGTCTATCATCTCAGATCGGGACAGTCGGTTTCTCAGCACATTTTGGTCCAGTCTCTGGTCAATGGTGGACACCAAACTCACGAAGTCCACAGCCTTCCATCCTCAAACTGATGGCCAGAGAGAGGTTGTCAATAGGATGATTGTGCACATTCTGCGCATGTATAACTCAAAGCATCCACGCACATGGGACGAGAGCCTCCCCTATGTTCAGCACAGCTACAACCGAGCTCTCCACGGCTCCACTGGCCATAGCCCTTTTCAGGTGGGTTTGGGATTCCGGCCACTATGCCCCATTGATGTGGCCATGCCACTTGCAGCTACTCACATGAATTCAGTTCATGTCCAGTCCGAAACAGATAAGGCCACCAGCTTCATTGAGCGCATCCAACATATTCGCCAGCAGGTCCATGACATTCTTGAGAAATCAAATGCCAAGTACAAGCAGCGACATGATCAACATCGGGTGCCACACAATTTTCAGGTGGGCGACAAAGTCTGGTTGCCTTTGCAAAAGGAACGCCTTACTGGAGCCTATCGGAAATTAAGACCACTCCGATATGGTCCTTACACCATTACTAAGGCTATGGGAGACAATGCATTTGAGCTCAGCATTCCCCCATTCCTTGGCCTGCACCCAGTGTTCAATGTGGACCGCCTTCGGCCATACTTTCCCTAGACACATTTGACATTGTAGAACAGCTCCAACCCACAGAATTAAATCCAGATTGCATGGAACAAGCTGCAACTGATTGGATCATGGACACACAGATCAAGAACACTCGCCAACAGAATATCCAACTGTATCGAGTTGTCAAAGCAGGCTAATTCCTTCAGCGGGGCAAGTGGTTCACCAGGGAACAGGTTCAGCAGAAGTTTCCTCATCTCATGGGGGAGCTCAACGCAATGGGGACCATTGCTTCCTAAGGGGGGAGGAATGATCCAGGTGGATATTGGTGGCCACCTGCCAAGTCAACCTGGACCCCCACCATTGTCTTTCTCAGCATTTTCAGTTTCCTTAATTGTAGCACAACTTACTATTTTTAGCAGTTTTTCGGGTCCTGAACTTCCGGAGCCGTTTTGAGGCCCTAAACGACGTTTTTTGGGATCCCAGGGGCAACACGGGTCCATGGAACATGGACCCGTGTTGCCGTTCCAACAATGATAGTGCTCGAATAGATCTTTCTAATGAGCTATTGTACGCGTCAAACGGAGATCATATGCTAAAGTTACGACCCCGGGAAGTTGATGTACCAACTTCCCCCCAAACGGGGCCCACAGTTTGGCGTTTCATCTCCTAGGGTTAGGTTTTGGAATGTTAAGGGTTTTTCATTGTTTCTCAACAATAAATAGGCCTTCGAGCCTCATTGTAAGTCAGTTCAGAGGCATGTAGCCAACACATCTCTTCTTAGAGATAAGCTACCATCGCCCTAGCTAGTTTATTTCCATTTCTGATTGTAAGCATATTTCAGTATTTTCCATTAATGAAATGAAGTATTATTTCCGCTGCATATTTGTGTATATGGTTATCTCTGTAATTTGTTGCGTTCCTGCTTAAATCCGGATCACGACATTTCCACCCCATTACGAACTGGGGTCCAATGCAACAATACCTTTCAATACAGAAGATAATCAGGCTCCACACCCAACACCCACACCTTTTGTCGACCACGACAATCCTCAAAGATGCCTTATGACAACTTGGCATGATGTGACATGAATGTCCACATTAAATAATGGGAATTTTTCCTATCTTGTGTTCTCTCTCACCTCCATGCCTTTTGTTAGCTCTAAACCAATCTCCAAAGATGGCACACATATCACTAGGCGTGGCGCAATTTAACACTTAATAAAGGTCATTAAGTAGCTGAATTAATAAGGATATTAGTAGTAATTTCTAAGGGTTAATAAAGCCCTCGACCCTTGCAAGTTTTCCAAATTCTCTTTATAGAATTAATGAGGATTGTATGAATGACTTCAAGCCTATTCCACTACAACACTCAAGCTTGAAGTCCGACAAGCTAGCTAAAATTGCTCATGGTCGAGTGTTGCCTGGACTTCAAAATTCTTACAAGGATGAAACTCATGTCCCAACACAAATCATTCAAGGTAATATGCACATTCAACTATATGAAATGGACTCATCAATCAAGCCTTCAAGCAACAAAGGATTCATGATATTTACATCATATCGAACAATGAAAATCACCTAAAGTGACAATTAATAGAACATTCTAAGAAATCATATGTAATTATGTAAACAACTTTGCAAAGTGGAAAATATATCAACATCTACCGAGGTCCAAGCCCCTCACACCATGAGAATAATCATATAATCGACTTATTTCAAACACAGAGGGATACATATTCCTTCATGACCAGTGTTGATACACCCTTATCATATAACAATAATATTTATCATTCTTATTGTACAAGTATACACAGTAATACAAGTAAGCACTTATTTATTCATCTTAGATGATTGAAAATTGAGAGAGTGACTTCAACTCTCTACCCAACCATAGGCCAACTACTCTGCAATCTTTCTTATAGGTAACCACCCCTCATCCGAATTCAGAGTCCGAGGGATAAATTGCTCAGGGGTATTCACATTGATGCTAGTCAACAAATTAATCAATAAGAGGAGTCCAATGTTAGGGTGGTTTATCAACTACCTCTAGCAACAAACACCATAGTGACCTCTATCCTAATAAAATTCAAGCACAAGGATTCACCCAAGGTTTAGTGAGATGCAATTCAGTTCCTAAAGGATGAATATACTACATAGGTAGTTTCTTAGATATTTCTATAAGCTAGCATTGTAGGAGTTAAGAGCCCATTATCCAGGTGGTTTATCGACTCAGTGAATGAGTACATAAGTGGTTTATCAACCCAAAGGTGAGTACTTAATGGTTTATTGGTTCCTTTTAGTTAGCAATTGGGTGTCTCAGCCTATCAAGTGGTCTATCAACTTATAAAATGAGCACATAATTGGTTTATTAGCCTTAATATGAGCATTTAGTGGTTTATGGGTTCCAAGGTTAGCATTGAAAGATTAACCTTCATTGAACTCTCATTGGTGAGTTGATTCACAAGCACACATACCTTGCTTAGAAAAACACATGCAATAATATCCCAAAAACATAACATAGGCTAGAAAAGGTTGTTTCTCCTTGGTAGATCCACATCCATTGCAAAATTTCACGTTGTACATTCTCTTGCACTTTCACATTTGTTGTTCTTTCTTCCGTAAGATATCTCTTACTTCAATACCACATTGTATCCCCGTAATTCTTCTTTGCACCTTCTCTCTTGAATGCCTTTTTTTTTTTACTTTCTATTGTGTGTTGACTAGAGCCATATTGTCCCACAAGGGCAGGATTGGCTTGTCCTTTTACTTAGGTGCCCATGGGTCATTTTTAATGCCTGTACAACTTGTTTTAATTCAATAGGGATATAGGTCAAAACTAAATGTAGAATTATGAGCTTGGTTATTTCCCCAAGCAACTTCTCCTCCATAGACTCTGAAACTATTTCCTCCTCTTAGTATAATCATCATTTACAATTTACATCAATTTACATGAACAATTCATATAATAATATTTGCATGGGGGGTGATAGAAATGGATGTTACAAAGGCATAGATATATGCTTCCATTTATTCGTTGCTCGATCCAAGGCATAAAGATCCTTCTCATGTGTAGGGTAAGTTTAATACTGCTCCTTGGAATAACTTTGAATGATCATAGGACATTCTACCCCCTTGCATTTATATTACTCCTAAAGTATACCCATTAGCATCATTTTCAATTTCAAAAGACATCTATAAGTTAGGTGGTGTTAGGATCAACGTTTGAATACTCTTGTGTTTCAATGCTTGTAATCATAACCTTTTTTTCTTTCCTACATCCTTTAAAAAATTCCTTTACACCTTTAGTATTTTTGTCTTTTTGGTTCAAGCATTACATTTTTCTTAGTTAAGTTGATTGATATCTTATCATGGTGTGCAATTACCAAAGAGATCTTAGACTCCCCTTAGTGTGCATTGATGATAAGCAATTTACCATCCTTGATTAGGCGGTAGTGGGAGGCCCTTCTAATGAATATAGCATCTCTCATATACTTGGAAGCCCTACTAACTTTGTGTTAGGTGCATGATAACTCATTGGAACGATCCCAATGAGAAGAGCATTTTTCATCCTGGATGAGGACAACCCGTGCCAACCCTCATCCATCATAAGTCTAAAAAACATTGTTTAGGGCCCCAAAATGCAGTGAATGTTGATTCCCATAATTTTGACAAAATCCACACCATCTCTAAGGTGTCCCAAATTCTAACCTCCCCATCTAAACCATAAATGGACTTGTATGATACTTGTAGAGATCCATTTCGGATCAAAAGTGGATATAATGGTTTTTGACATTTGTGAGAGACCCAAATAAATTGCTCAAGCTTAATGTTGTTGTGAAATGAATAGTTGTTAGGAAGTTTGGCTAAATACATTATCGCTATATATTATGTCTCTTGTGAGTCCCTTATAAAAATTTAGATGAGGACTAGAATGCAAATGAAAGCATTTAAATTTATCCATGAAATTACTAGTCTCACATGCCATGGTGCTATTGATCATATAGATTTCATTCCTCTCCACTTGCAACCTACAATTGACTTTTTAGAACTACCTAGCTTGATTTTACTCATCGGAGAATGTTGACATATGGATGTTGAGTTAACGATAGAATATGAATCAATTGAATTTTGTTTCCTTATAATTATTTACTGAGTACATTTAACCTATCCCTAACTTGGGTGGGTTACAAATTTTAGCTAGTTAACTCGTATTTTTCCTATTAGATTGTTTTTTATTTTTATTTTCCATTGAAATGGTTTCGGATTAATGGACCTCCTTTATAATAATAAATTATAATTCCAAGTTCATGTGACAAATTCTAACAACTCATAAAAACAATCTTTTGAGAAAGAAAAACATATTTTGACATATTTTAGGCAATTAACTTGATCCACTAGGATAAATGACAGACGAGGGTAAAATATTATGCCCACGCCAACAAATATATAACCTTCTCTTTTAATATTTCCTTGGCTTGACATGTTTGCTTCTCATGCTCTTTATAGAGCTTTATGAGCTTTGACAAAAGTTGGTGGGCTTGTTCTAACTCCATCTTTTTTTTGCTTCTACTTGTGCTCCCTTTAGCTCGATGGCACTTGACAAGTTGCATATAGACTACCATAGTTAATGAAGCTTTCTGGCCACTCCTTGGTACTGTAAGGATATGTCATGAGAGAATTTTCTTTCTCATTCTTTTAGGGTTTCCCCTTGGTTCTCACCCAACATAACTTGTTTCCCACTAAAACCCTGTCAAACACTTCCTAAGAGATGTAGAATGAACTTCCCATCACAGATGGAGTGAAATTAAGAAAATGTCTTGCACTCCTCGACTTGGCTATGCATGCTCTATAAGTTTCAAAATTGATGGTTGTTTGCCTACTTATAGAGATGTTGAGAAAAGCATGGGGTTGTGGTGGCAAGGCTCCTACTACCTCTTTTTATCATTGCACCATGAGGAATTAATTTCCACTTGTGTGGCTATTTTGATGCAAACCCATTCAAAGAGGTGGGATCCAAAGAAATCCTTATCATTTATGTATGAAATGATGTTAGGGAGAAGGGAGAGGGTAAATTTTATGCCCTTCATGGTTTGCTCACTTTGATCCACCTTCACAAAGTCTAGAGAGGGGATGTTTCCAACCTTCAATTTCTCCCACTCGTGAATGATCAACCTTGATCACCTTATCACCTTAAAGGGAGATGACCTTCTTAGCCATCCAACCATCCATTTGTTTGCTTAACTATAAACATGAGTGAACTCCACCTTTTGAAAATAAAACAATGCTTCTATTTCCATTTGCACATAGCTATCAAGCTCCAATACAAAGCCTCAATTCTTCTTTTCATGAACCCTATCATCAATTTTGAGTTCCTCTCACATTGGTTAGGTTTCATTCCAATCTATGATTCCTATGATTATTGCTTGCTACTTGTGTTCTTGTTAGATTTTGTGTAAAAACCAATAGGAGGCTCATGTGACACACCATTAGTGGTTTTTAACGAGCCCCCAACTCGTGTTATGTCGATGTTGCCTTTAGATATTTTGTCAAAGTTCTCTTTGATCAAACCTTCTTCGTAGGGTTTGTTTTTTATGTTCATTACATTTATTGTATATCTATATAAAACTGGCTTTATAAGTAGATCACACTTGAATAAAAACGAAGTGACTAATTAAACTCCAATATATTATTGAATGACATACTCTAAATTATGATATTTCATATTTTGAATGAATATCTCCTCAATTTTTTATTATTAAATACCAACCTACATCCATCTTAACTCTAGATCTACCAAGTGCCAAGAGGATTAAATCTCTTTGCATCTTAATATTTTTGTATCTCATGAAATTTGATCCCTCTCAACACTTTGTAGATTCAAAGTTAAGATGGATCTAGGCTGGTTTAATTCCCCCTCTGAATAGGCTATATTCCACATGAATACTATGGGAAATACCATCAGTTCTCATAAACCTAGAGCTCAAAAACCATTGGTAACTTGACTAAGTCAAATTTACTTTAACTACTAAACAAAATTTAGCAAAAATCATTGGTAACTTGACCAAGTCAAGTTTACTTAGCTACCAAACAAAATTTAATTAAAAGGCAATAACATAGAATATTTATTTTACATATACTTATTTTTATTTTTATTTCAACATACTTTAAGTACCAAAAAAAATTTAATAAAATAATATAAATTTTATTTTAACATTGAGTTATTTTTAATTTAATTTAATTTTGATCTAGTCAAAACCTTTAGACATTACATTACAACATCTCTTACAAAATGAAGACATTACAATATCTCTTACCAAGAGCACCTCTCTACAAACCATTATTTTTATTTTTTTAATACATTATTCGCTAATATTTATAACTAATTGGTTAACAACATAATGATAGGATCCAAAAATCTTATCTCAAAAGTACTCATCTCATTTGCAGTGTCAAAAGCGGATATTGCAACTTATTCACAGCTAGGTGAAGTCCTTATAGTGGGTGATTTCAATGCTAGGACTGCAAGTGAGCAAGCTAGCATTCTTTGTTGTAAAGATGATTGTGACCCTATTTGGCTTACAGAAGAGAGTAATCATTAGTGGGAAAGAATTTCAGAGGACAAGGGCTACAATCTCTTTGGTGAACAATTGCTTACTCTATGTGGGGCCTTTGATTTAGTCATTTGTAATGGCTTGACTAGATGGGTAAAGTCCGATAATTTCACTTGCAATACTTACAATGGAGCAAGTGTAGAAGATTATGTAATTTTCTCGCATGATTTGTGTGAGAAAATGGAGGAAGTCTTGATTGGAGATCAACTGTGGGACTTAAAATCAGATCACAAGCTAATTTATTTATGTTTCTCTTGGACTGGAAAGAAACAATTAGAGTAAAAAATTCAGCATGTCTAACAAAAGCCTCCCACAGGGCATAATTCTTTTGAACCCAGAAAATTGTAATACCTTCAAAATGACGCTAGAGAGGCTCTTCGAGAAGGATAAAATCATAATTCACAATCTTCATATTCATGAATTAACACATTTAATTCAATGTGCACTTGCAAAGTGTGAAAGAGCAAAAAATTAAGAAGTTCGAAACAAATTGCTTTCCGGTTAATGCTTGGTTTGATGAGGAATGCAAAAAGGCAAGGAGAATGTGGAAAGAGTCAAATGAGGATAACATAAAGCTCGAAGCTTACAAACAGTTATTAAGCAAGAAAAAGGCCGATTTCATGGTTTCAAGGAGGGAAGAATTAATCTTCCTTGGGAAAAATAATCCCAAATTATTTTGGAAGGAGTTCCAACTGAAAAAGATACAAACTGGAAATAGTATTACAACTTCTAAATGGTTTTACTATGCAAGACAACTCTATGAGCAGGATCCCAAGGGTGACCCTCCCCCCTTGGTCAACACTGATACTAAACTCTTCATGGTGCAAGAGGTAGAGATGGGTATCAAGAAGTTGGGTGTTGGAAAAGCAAAATACTTAGCTGAAATCCAAGTAGAATATCTAAAGTGGGGCTCAAAATTTCTTGCACCTCACATTACAAAAATTTTCTACAACATCATACAACAGGGGCTCCCCACAGATTGGACAACTAGTTTGGCAATACCTCTTTTCAAGAGCAGTGACGTCAATAATCCCTCCAATTATAGGACCATCATGATAAACCCTTTGTTTGCAAATCTGTTTGGAAGCATGCTAGAAAACAAAATTAACAACTGGGCAAAAGAAAGGGATAAGCTTGCTAAAGGGAAAGCAAGTTTTAGACCTAAACATTCAACAATTGATCATTGTATAACTTTAAGGCACATCATTGAAAAAGTTTGGGAGAAAAATGAAGAAGTCTTTTGTTGCTTTGTTGATTTCAGAAAAGCATTTGACTTGATTCCTAGGGATAAGCTTTGGCACAGAATGGAGGAACTTGGGGTTCCTAAACATTTGAGAGCAATTGTGCATGGGCTGTATGAAGAGGAGAAAGTCAAAATTAGAACTTCAGCAGGCATTTCTGAAAGTTTCAGAAGCGATATCGGGGTCAAGCAAGGTTGCCCGTTGTCTCCTACCCTTTTTGGTTTATATATCTACAAGCTTGAGGAGTGGTTAAATTCGCAAGGGGGTGACGGTATCTATTTGGGCAAGTTTGTTATAATGCTTCTTTTGTATGCAGATAACCTTATTATGCTTGCTAAATTGGCTCTTGGTTTGCAAGAGCACTTACTGTCCCATAAGCATTTTTGTAAAAGTGTGGGGATGCAAGTCAATATCAACAAAACGAAAGTAGTAGTTTTCTCTAAAAAAAGAAAACATAACCGACATAAGTTCTACTTGGAGGCAACATTTTGGAAGAAGTTGTGGATTACAAATATCTTGGAATTGACTTCAACAAAAATCTAAGCTGGAATGGTTGTAGAAAGAAAAGAACTTTGGGGGGTTGGAAAGCATTTTATGCTTTTCAAAATATGTGTAAAGAGACAGAGTTATGGGACTGGAAAACCACTCAAACTCTTTTCGGGCTTTTGGTGATCCTAGTGATTCTCTATGGTTGTGAACTATGGACCAACAGTACATCCGACGTGCAGTGGAGACAAATTGAGAAAATTTAGAAGTATTTGATTACAAACAAATTCAAGATTAAAAGTGCAGTTCCTTATGCTATATTGTTAAGTGAAATAGGGATTTTTCCTATTGAAGCAATCACTATGGTGCGAGTCATAAGGTATTTAAAAAAAATTGAGCAAATGGAAGAGGGTAGATGGCCTAAGGTTGTCTTTAATGACAGATTGTGCAAGAGAAAAAATACTTGGATGCAACAAAATAACAAATGGTTTAGTAAATGGGTATTTGCTTGAATGCGTGTCCATAAACAACAAAGAGATAAAGATTATGTTATGGAAAGTTCCACAAGCTTACTTGGATCAGGGTTAAATTTGACAAGTCCTCTTACCCGTCAACATTTTTTTTATTTTTTTATTTTTATTTTTTTATTTTTAATTTTTAATTTATTTATTTATTTATTTTATTTATTTTATTTATTTTATTTATTCCATTTTATTTTATTATTATTTATTTATTTTTTTTATGACAGTCCTTTATATTTAAAGTGCCCTTCACATGACCTTTAACCTTTATTTTTACAGATTTTATATTATTTTTGCAAGTTATATTTATGTTTTCTCCCACATCAAAATAGAGTGAATGTAGATATTGTTACAAGTTTAAGATATCACCATTGTGAAATTATTACTTCAATTTTCTCACAGCATTAATACTTTCACTAGGCTATAGAAGTCTTCTAGGGAAAAAAATTCTCTAATATGAAAATATATACAAATACAAATTTGGAAAAATCAAGTACAATAATTTTAATATGTAATAGCAGAACATGTTCTAAATTATAGCTTTTAAAATAGATAAATCTTAAGATTATGATTAGTTTTGTATGGAAGTTTAATTGGTAAAGGTTGTATCATGATAAAAAAAATTATACTCCATAATAATAAAGCAATTTTAAAAATCAAATTTAGTTTTATTTAACAAATATATATGCACAACAAATTTGTCAATTTTTTTTTTTATCTTGCAACCATTCAATTTTTAAAATAATAAGAAAATCACTCATAATTATTTCCGAATAGCAACCTAACAAAGCATCAAGTCATTATAGCAAAAATGAAAATGATGAACAAAAAATATAAAGTCTAATAAATTAATTCAAGTAATTACATGTTGTGAATTTCAAGTGATTTTTATTGAATTTGATCATATTCAGAAACAATAAATATAAACTTAGCTCATTCAAAGATTAGAGTAATGAGAATCCAACCATATAAAGGTTGTTTATTTTAAGGGAAGAAATTTTTTTCCTATGATCTTAATCTTAGATAGATATAACTAAAATATATTTAAAAAATATTGGGAAAAAAAGTACCTTTCGTTTTTCTTAGCACCATTGATCTGAGTAGAATCACGATCTCATTATTTTCCCATTATAAAGAAGGAACAACCCCGCATAGAATAATCAGGGTTTTTGAAGGTTTTCTTGCAGCGTCAAAGTTTATTCATCTTAGGAGAAATCAGGAGCACTCAAACCCATATAATAAGAACTTCAACAAGAAAGACAAACCAATCTGATTAAAAAAAAAAAAAAAAAAAAAAAAAAAAAAAAAAAAAAAAAAAAAAAAAAAAAAAAAAAAAAAAAAAAAAAAAAAAAAAAAATTGATTTTGGGAATTACTTTGCCTTGGCAAATAGTGGCCATAAAGGTCATGTCTCTAACCAAGCTCTGCAATTTCCTAATAGGACTTCACCCCCTTCTTGCATTGTAAGATTATAGAGGCTCATGAGAGTTATTGACAAAAAATATTTGCACTATTCAAAGGACAAATCACAAAACCATATTGGCATTACGCAAAACCATTATATGTCGATACTTCGACGACCTCCAGTATTTGTACAAACCGAGAAGTTCAAACCCTATATTCAGACACAGGGGTGGATATTTCTTATCTCGTGGACCAAACCCTATATTCAGACATGGGTGGATATTTCTTATCTCGTGGATGCCTCAGATTATGAGTTTGGCATTCCCCTGAGCACCACTCTGAACTTTCCCCTGCACCACTGTGGACTTAAAGGATGAAATCTATCTATGTCAATTCTCGGTAGGAAATATCTGATGGTTTGTTTGAAAACTGGAAATTGAAATACCTTGGCAAAAGATGGGACTTTGAGGACAACTTTGAAAGTTAAGAGCAGTTTACATTGTACTAAGATGTTTGGAACGAGACGAGAGGCATGTGCAGGGTTATTTTAACCCAGAATGTAGAAGCTCGGGAATGTTATTTGACGGAGATTTGTCCGAGGAAGGGAGAAAATTTGTTTAGGTCAAAACAAATTTGTTTGGGTCAGAGCTTGTCAAGCTCTGTAGTGCTCAGGATCTCATAATTTGCAACGGTCTAAAGAAGTGGCCCAATTCTAGCAAGATGGCCCGCATCCATGGACTTGGTAGCAGCGTGGTAGACTACGTTATTTCCGATCTCCCATTATACAACGAAATAATAAATTTTGACAACTTAAACGACCATGAACCTGACTCTGATCATAAGCTTCTACTTATAACTCTCAATTTTGTCATCCATAGTTCCCACAGAAAATAATACTTACAGCGAAAAGAACTTAATATTTGATAGAAATAAAAGTGATCTCTTTCTAAATGAATTAAAAACTAATTTGCTTCCTTTATCTAGTATAGACAACATAGAAGACCTCTATCATAATTTTACTACAACCATCTCATATTCTATTGACAAGTTCTCAATTGAAGTTTCAAATAATAAAAGAAATAGCAAAACCAATCCATGGTATGACAAAGATTGTAAAAGTGCGAGGAGAGAAATTAAGGAAGTTGTTGACGAATCTCTTAAAATGGACAAGATAAAATATACAAAGCCCTAACTAAAAGGAAAAAGAGGCAGTACATTCGTCAAAGACAAGAGAATCTCTTACACCTCTCGAAGGTAGCTCCTAAGAAATTTTGGAAGCAGATTCTGACTAGGAAGACTAAAGATAATAATAAAATTGTTCTTCACGATTGGAATTCCTATCTTAAAAAACTTTATGAATCTCCAAATGTCATGTATAATTTGGAAACCCTGCTCACAACGAAAGAAGTTTTCTCTTTAGAAAACATTAAGTTTGGGGTTAATTGCCTCGCTAATGGGAAAGCTAAGGACATTGAAGGTTACCAGGTGGAAATCTTAAAAATTGGAGGTCCTGTCCTCATCCCCCACATCCACAAGCTTTTTAATCAAGCAGTCAAGCAAGGGTTTCCTAAACCTTGGACTGAGAGCCTCATTATCCCTATTTTTAAAAGTGGGGATACAAATAACCCCTCTAATTATCGGACAATTATGATCAGCCCTCTCTTCGCCAAGTTATATGGTAGTATTTTGGAAAAGAAGTTAAGCATATGGCTTGAAAGTGAAGGTAAGCGGGCTAAAGGCCAAGCAGGTTTCTGAAGGCATCACTCAACAACAGACCACCTTGTTACGCTTAGGATCATTGCGGAGGAATGTCGTAATGATAAATCCAATTTATTTTGTTGCTTTGTGGACTTTAGAAAGGCTTTCGATATAGTTCCTAGATACAATCTTTGGAATAGATTAGAAGAGCTAAAGGTTCCTCTCAAGTTGAGAGCTGCCGCTATAAGATTATACGAGAATGTAATTGCCAAGCTAAAGAGCAATGAGGGGTGGTCGAAAGATATTAAGTGTAACATCGGAGTTAAACAAGGTCGCCCCCTCTCCCCTACCCTATTTGGCATTTACATCGATAAGCTCAAAGGCTATTTAGAGGAAGCAGGATGTGATGGCACGATCTTAGCTGAGATAGTCATCATCCTTCTTCTCTATGCTAACGATATTGTTCTTTTGGCGAGGTGCCCATCTGATCTTGATAAGCAACTTAGGCTTCTTAAGACAAAACAAAAGTTATGATTATCAAATCCAAGAAGGACACTTACGCTAATTTTATGTATGACAATAATAACTTAGAGGAAGTGTATTTTTACAAGTACCTAGGAATTTATATTCATCACAAGCTCAACTAGAACCATAGCATTGAGAAAAGGATTAATGGGGGGTGGAAAGCTTATTTTGGTCTTGAAAATAATTGTAAAACAGCAAACCAGGTAATGTGGGATAAAAAGAAGTTCCTCTTTGAAACTTTAGTCACTCTTGTTATCTTATATGGCTGAGAGGTTTGGGGTTGCAGCATCTCCAGAGAATCATAGAGAAAGATTCAGCAAATCCAGAAGCGTTTTATAACTTATAACCTGAAAATTAAAAGTAATACACCCTATCCTATTCTCCTTATAGAACCAGGTATTTTCCCTATTGAGAACCTAGCTATGATTAGGTTTATGTTGTACAAGCACAAACTCAATAACATAGACAATCATAGACTTCCTAAGCTAGCTTTAAATTCTAGCCAAAACCACCTAAGGCTCAATCAGGGGTGGCATAAAGACCCAACGGCCTGGTTAAACTATTGGGAGATCAACAAGAATGATGCATTGCAAAACATAAATAACATTAAAGATATTGTTACTTCTAAGTTCAAAGAAAAAATGTGGTGTGAGAAAGATTTAGCGGCTAAAAGAAAATTAATTTATTATAAGAACGTCATCAACCCCACCCTAGAAGATTAAAAGTATCTCTCTATTTTAAGTAGCTCAAAGAAGAAAATTAATATAGCAAAGATTAGAACTAATTCTCATGAGCTCCATAGTGAAACAGGTTGTTGGGCGGTTCCTAAAAAGCCATGGATGGAAAGTATCTGTCACATATGTGAGAATAGGAACATCGAGGATGAAAACCACTTCCTCTTAGAGTGCCCTGCATACAACCACATTAGATCTCAGTTTCACAATCTTTGTTACAATAGTGACCTTCCTAGCCTTTTACAATGTCAAAATTATAGTGAGGTTGGGAGGCTTCTCTCCAAGCTTTTTGAGCATAACAATAAAATCTTAAATCAAAATAAATAATTTGTTTCTTTAGGTCCAATAAACCTATTAGTTATATAATATACAAAATTCAAATTCTCCATACATTTTTAAAAATGTTAAATCTGACCTAAAAAAACATTTGATTTAGAAAATAAAATCAAGTTCTGATCGGTAACCAAAATCCTGCCTGTGGATGGAACGCCTGTACAAGTACATACTTCATCCCTGAAATGATGTTTTAAAAAACAATAGAGATTCAATCCAAATTTCCCCTTCCAATCAAATCACAATAGCCATTGGCATCCTGCCAAATCATTGGTTTAATTTAATGTATTCTATGTTACTTTATTCTGTAAGTTTAATTTAATGTATTCTAGGTTACTTTATTCATTAATTTGTGGTCGTTTGTTTTCCTAATTATATTTTTTTCATGGAGGAGTGTTGGATGTACACATAGTTATTACCATAAAATAAGCTCATGTCCGTCTTGAATAGAACAACGAACAACAGTGTCGGGTGGATAAATTCTTTAGAGCACAACTAAATAATTTAATAATGTAAAGTCCATAGGTATTTAATAATTGAAAATATAGTACTAATATTTATTATTATATATTTTAGTCTATTATTAATATATTTTTTATCCAATGACCATTATTACAGATTTGCATTTTACTATTTTACATATTCTCTTCACAGCATGAACAATAGGTTAGAAAGATTCTTAAATTAATATATTTTTATTCTTAATATGATACTAATTACATTGAAAATATAAAAATTATTAACTATATAAGCTCAAATAAGAGAGAATTTCTATATTTAAAATTTAAAATATAATTATATCAATCATTTAAATCTAAAAATTTTGTATTGAAAAGGAAAATTAAAAATCTATTTTTTTATTTCATTTACCATTTTTGTTAATATTTTTACTTAAAAGACCATGTGTAATTATTTGATTATGTTGACCAATGCTATCTATATTGATATTATAGATTAGTGTGAAGTAAATGTAACTTTTTGCAGTTAGTTTACCTGTATTCTCATATATACTTATAGTGTTAACAGTAATTTCAATTGTACATATTAATATTATTTTTTACATATTTATTCAGTGAACCTAAAAAAATTATATATATATATATATATATATATTAGTATATCACATTTAAAGGGGAGTATAAATTAAGAGGTGCATTTTAAAAAAGTTAATTTGTTAATTATGACTTCCATTACTAGAATTTAGTGCAATAGCATTTAAATATAGATATTTCTAGATGCAAAATATATGTAGGTCTATAAGAAACACTTATTATTTTTTCAATATTTAATATGGAATTGATATTTAATCTTTAGAAAAAATTACATTAATAGTAATAAAAAATCAATGTAAATATGTATTTAGAGAGAAATTGAGAAAATACTTTCTTTTGGATTCTTGGACCCTTACTCAAAGCTGTTCCCATTTCCAAAACATTTGTCACTCCCAATTTTCTTGACTAAAACATGTGCCACACTACCAATTATAGTGATATAAGAACTTTTTTGCCCTCCTCTTTGATCATAAAGATAAAATATTAAAAAACTCAGTTAATCTTTTTGTTTCTAAACATTGCATATACCTCATTGGTCTCAATGGATGTTAATTATCATTGTAGTCATCATCATCATCAAATTAAAATAAAATATTTCTGAAAATTAAATATTTTTTACTGTTTGTTAAACATTGAAGAGAGATATGTATTGGCTCAATACTTAATTGATTGTACATTATTAAATTTAAAAGTGTAAATTAAATTTTTTGACTTTGTTATATTATTTCTCATAAAAAAAAATATGTGGTTGTGAAAATTTGGATCTGTTCATATAATAATCTAAAATTAACAATAATGTTAATTTAATTATAAAATAAATTATAAAACAAATTCAGAATATTGAAAACATATTTTTTACACCGCCTATGAGTAATAAATAATATATTAAAAAAATAAAAATAAACTTTAATGATGAAAATTAACGAATACAAAACTTATAAATAATGCATTAAAAAACCCTTGCAAAAGGAAAATTTGATACGCAAATCAGATTTATAAGAATAGACATATCGAAAAGATCAAGGATGGCCTCTCCCCACAAGTTTTCGTTTCCAAACAACAACGCAGGATGGCCTCTCCCCAAGTCACTTGTTTCATGACAAATTGATAGGGCCATCAATGAGGATTGAGTATTGGAAAAACACCCCCTCAAAGGTTTATGATGTAAGCGTGGTTTAACGGAAGTCTAGATGAAAAGTTTACGTTTTTAAAATTAATAATAAAGAGATTATTTATATTAAAATACATGTTTAGCTCTAGATGGTCTCGATTTTAAAATATATTTTGAAAAATGGATATAGGTTATTCGTTGGTGCAATCGAGGATATTTGTGGACATTTTTT
>APFE031163072.1:0-10903 GCA_000404065.3 Pinus taeda | reverse complement strand
AAGATTCAGAATCATGAGTATTCATTGTTAAATTGTAGCAAGAAAAGGACTTATTTGACTTGTGCCTTATTAAAATGAATAAGTTTGAATTTCCACTTCAGTAGGATGAGTGAAATGGCCAAGTCACTTAGTTAAGTTAGTCAATTCAAGTTTATGTGCCAGAAGTATATTTGTGTGCAAGTTGGTGGATAAGATATAGCTATCTAGAGGTGTTATTTTTAGTGAAAGTCAATTATCTGAGATCTATTCCATAATAAAGTTAGTATGAATTTAGTTGAGTAGTTGTAATTATCGTAAACTCAACTAACTCTTAGTTAACTAGTCAATTTACTAAAAATAGCCATAGTAATGCGTGTAATTCAAATTTACTAGTGAATTTGGAGAGAAAATGAACATTGTAATTATCGTTGTATGCTAGTGAGTGTAGAGTGTTTTCATGTAACAGGTGAGTTAATTTCCTCAAGAATTGCACAAGGAAATAGGAGCTTGCCTATGCTTTAGGATCACGAATCGTGTAAGGAAATAGGAGGAAGAAGGAGACCTATTTTTGCTAAGTATTGGCTCAAGCAGAGTTAAGAGGAGATCAGCATTACAGTGTAGATTGAGCTTCAAGCATTGAATTAGTCACTATAATAGATCATTGAGATTCAAGGGATTTTCCCAATTGATTTCCCCAGTAAAAATGGTGTTCATTATGATTGAATGATTGTATGCGTTTCTATTGTTAGTTTTCATTCTGCAGAATTTACTAGAAGAAATTTGTGTCCGTTGATTTCAGTGTGATTTCATTAGAAGTTGCAAATTACATGTTATTTCTACATGGTATCAGAGCTATTGTAAACTACATAGAAACTAGGTTCTTGATCATCTCTCAAAGAAATTTCAAATTTCAAAGTTGTAGTATAGGTATTTCTTTAGTGCAAGAAAAATGTCTTTCAATGGATTAAGGATTGAGTATGCATCATAGGGAACTTTGAACTTTTGTGCTTAGAAATATATAATGGAAGTTGTGTTGGATGAAAGTGGAGTACTCGAGTACACTAAAATGAATATTCCAAACCAGCAGCATCAAATGCACAACAACTGGCTCATGGGAAAAAAGATACTCCAAAATCTAGGAGGATTATCCTAGGGGGAGTGAGAGACCATGTGGTTTCAAATTTGCATGGAAAAGAGATTTATTTTGTATGTGGAAAATTATCATTGATCTATTCAAAAGAAGCAGTGATGCCAAGAAGTTGGCATTGAAAGATAAGCTCGAGAACATTCGAATGGATAAAGATGAAACTATTGTTCAATACCTATCCAGATTCACTCAAGTGAGAGATCAAATTGGAGGAGTTGGAAAGATTGTGCCACCATCTGAAATTCTAAGCTTAGCACTCCTTGGTATTCCAAAGTCCTAGTACAACTATCAAGATTTAGTTAATGGAAGTGACAAGCTCCCAGCTTGGGAGAGACTTTGGTCTGACTTGGTTCAATAGGAGATTAGAAGAAACACTAGAGATGGAGCCACATATAAAACTGATGAGGAAGAAAACATTGCTTTAGCAAGCAAAGGAAATAAATCCAAAATCAAGAAGGCCTAAGGAAAGGCAGAATCTAGCCAAAACAATGGCAAGAAGAAATACTTCAGTAGAATTAAATTCTTTCACTACCATGAGTATGTACACTATGCAACCAGGTGTCCACATAAGAAATCAAGTGAGAAGCCTACAACAAGAGTAGGAGGATATGCTATCACATCACAATTCAAGTTGGATTTCACCCTTTCATGGCAAGTATTGTATGAGGTAGTGTATGGTACTTAGACTCTGGTGCTTCATTTCATATGACAGGAAATAAGGAGTTCTTCAGTATCTTAGAGGAGAAGAACGTACAATTACACATATATCTTGGAGATAATGTAAGGTATAGTACCAAAGGGATTGGCACTATCACCTTTAAGAGGGAGTTAGGCTCACATCTTCACTTAAATAATTTAATGTATGTGCCTAATTGCAGAAAAATATAGTTTTTGTAGCTATACTAGAAAACAGAGTATATGTTGTGGTGTTCAATAAAGGGAAGGCTTATTTGAAGCATGTTGCTACTAGACAAGTAAAACAAATTGGTGTTAGATTTAAAAATCTCTACAAGCTAGAGGTGGATGCATGTACTACATTGAGTAGAAGGGAAGAACATGTTCAGGGTCGAGATGTTGAAGAGATTTGGCATAGGCGCATGGGACACCTACACCATGGAGCTTTGAAAATAATGCAGGAGATCACCACTAGACTTCCAAAATGCACTCTTTATCAACATTATTTTTACAAGGGATGAACTCTTGGAAAATATGTTAAATCCTCCTTTTAGGGCTAAGATAGCAAAGTTGGAATCATCTTGGAGTGATTTCTTTCAAATGTGTGTGGACCTTTTTCCATAGTCTCAACTGAAAAGCACAGATATTATGTGATCTTCATAGGTGATTTTTACCACAAAAGTTGGATCTATTTCATGAAGAAGAAAGATGAGGTTTATTTAAAGTTTGTTGAGTTTAAAGCCTTAATTGAAAATGAGACTGTAAAGAAATTTAAATCCCTAAGAAGTGATAATGGAGGAGAGTATGTGTATAATGCCTTCAAAGAATTATGTTCCAAGGATGGTATTAGAAGGGAGTTGATTGCACCGCACAACCCATAGAAAAATGGGGTTGCAAAGAGGAAAAATAGAAGTATTATAGGATTTGTTAGAGAAATGTTGCATGACTTAGGGTTTCCACTATCCCTATGGGAAGAAGATTGTAATACAGTTGTTTACTCGCAGAACATGAACCCTCACAAAATTCTTAAAATTATTACACCTGAAGAGGCTTTCACTGGGAGGAGCTATATGTCTCCGACTTTTGCATTTTTGGATCCATGGTATATTCTCATGTCTCAAAAGATAGCAGGAAAAAGTTAGAGACAACAAGAGAGAGGGGAATCTTTGTGGGTTATTCTGAGACACCTCATATTTACCGAGTGTACATTCCCTCACCCAAGATGATTGTTAGGAGGAGGGATGTGACATTTTATGACGATAAATCCATGAGGAGTTATCTAGAGTGAGAGATGATCATACCACTAGAAGAGGAGATTCTAGCTGAAAAGGATGAGCCTTAGTTAGATCTACGAAATCATATTTTTCTCAAAGGAAAGAGGATGTTCCAGGAGGATGATGTGGACCAGCCACTGTTGGAGGAGAAGAGAGAAGGTTGAGTGGAGGCACCCACTCACACAAAGCCTTCCAAAGAAGGGAGGAAGAGGACCAAGATGGTTGAAAAATTAGTGTAGGAAGCTCAGGAGCAGATTGGAGCTCTTATCTCCTTTCACAAATAGAGGAGATCACCAGAAATATATACAGGATATATGGCACTCATCACAGACTTGACAAATTCTAAGCCATCTTCTTTTGAAGATTTTTTTTCCCAGTAGGTGCGGTTATATGCCATAGGGGAGGAGTATAACTCCATCATGAAGAAAAAAGGTTTGAGAGGTGGTGCCCAAACTTGATAACAAGTCAGTTGTTGGTTCCAGGTGGTTGTATAAGATGAAACATGCAGTTGATGATAGTGTTGAGAAGCAAAAGGCCATATTTGTGGCCAAGGGCTCCTCACAAGTGGAGGGAGATTATGAGGAGACATTTTCCCTTGTGGAAAGATACTCATCTATCAGGATCATACTTGCATTGGAAACAAAGGTGGGGTGGAGGATTCACGAAATGGATGTTAAAACTTCCTTTCTCAATGGAGTGATTAAGAATGATATCTACATTGAGCACCCTGAGGGGTTCGAGACCTTTAGCGGGAATACATGTGTGTAGGCTCAAGAGAGCCCTCTATGGCCTCAAGTAGTCACCTCATGCTTGGTACACTCACATAGATTAGTATCTCAGTGGATTGGGTTTCACTAAGAGTGAGGTAGATGCTAATATCTACTACATTATGGTAGATGGTAGTCTGTTCATCTTAGCTCTCTATGTGGATGATTTGATATTGACATGAGATGACAGGTTGATCCAGCATTACAAGGAGGACCTTGCAAGAGAGTTCAAGATGAATGATATGGGTTTAATTCACTACTTCCTTGCCTTGGAAGTGTGGTAAGGAGATGGACAGATATTTGTTGAACAAGGGAAGTACACCTCTAGGATCCTTCAGAGATTCCACATGTAGGATAGCAAACCCATGGATACTCCTATAGGTACTAATTGGAGGAAAGAGGATGTTTCTATAGGGGAGGCAGTAGATGGAACTATATATAGATAGTTGGTGGGGTCCTTGATGTACTTGGTGAAAACAAGGCCCGACATTTGTTTTGCAGTGAACCATCTTAGTTAGTTCATGGTGGATCCTTCCAAACTTCACTGTAAAGCAGCAAAACATGTTCTGTGATACTTCAGAGGCATAGCAAAATTTGGTTTATGGTACATGCAGACTGATGGACTGAAGCTCCAAGGCTTCACAAATGCAGATTTGGAAGGGAGTCCCTCAGATAGGAAGAACACATTAGGAGCATTCTTCAATGTTAGGTCAGTAGCATCTTCTTGGTATAGCATGAAATAGAGATCTGTAGCACTCAACTCTATAGAGACTGAGTTTATGGATGCTAGTTAAGTAGCATGTGAAACTATTTGGATGAGGAATATCCTAGTTGGTATCTCCAGTTAAGGGATGGAGCCTACATTGATCCATTTTGACAATCAGAGTTGTATAATCTCTCTTAAAATCCAGTGTTTAATGATAATTCCAAGCATATAGACATCAAGTACCATCAACGGAGAGATTGTGTGCAAAGGAGGATTGTTATGCTATAGTACATTCCTACAGAGGAGCAAGATGTAAACGACTTGACAAAGGTTTTGTCAAGAGGCAATTTTAAGTTCCAAACGAGTAGGATTAGGGTTGTTCATAAGCATTTTCTTGCTAAGAGGGAGTGTTAAATTGTAGCAAAAAAAGGTTCCATTTAACTTGTGCCTTAGTCAAATGAATAAATTTGAATTTCCACTTCAACAGGATGAGTTGTAAAGTAGTTAGCAGGAGTGACATGGCTAAATCACTCAGTTAAGTCAATTAATTCAAGTTTGTGGGATAGAATTAGAGTTGTGTGCAATTTGGTGGCTAAGATCTAGCTATCTAGAAGTGTCATATTTAGTGAAAGTTACTTATCGAAGCTCTAGTCTAGAATAGAATTAATATGAGTTAAGTTGAGTAGTTTTAAATATTGTAAACTCAACTAAATTTTAGTTAACTACTCAATTTACTAAAAATAGCCCTAGTCATGCATGCAATTTGAATTTCCTAGTGAAGTTGGAGAGAAAAATAACATTGTAATTATAATTGTATAATAGTGATTGTACAATTTTTGCATGTAGCAGGTGAGATAATTTCCTTAGGAATTATGCAAGGAAATAGGAGCTTCCCTATTCTTTAGAAGAAGGAAATGCGCAAGAAAATGGGAGGAAGCAAGGGGCCTATTTTGGCTATATTGGCCAAAACATAGTCAAGAGGAGATTAGTATTACAATGCATATCGAACTTCAAGCATTGAAGCAATCATTATAATCGATCATTGTTCTGATTTGATATAATACAAATAGAGGAGGAGCTTATCCTAGTTGGGTTCCCCAATAAAAACTTTGTTCATTATGATTGAATGATTGCATGTATTTCTATTGTCAATTTTCCTTTCGCAAAATTTAGTAGAAGAAATTTATGTCTATTGATTTGAGTGTGATTTCATTAGCAGCTACAAATTTTGAGTTATTTCTACATTTACCACCACTTTATCATGGAGATTCTTAATATGTAAATATACTTTGTTACAATACCATGGCTTATCAATGCCACATTCCCAAAAAACTATAACTCATTACATATGGCACTTTTTGATATGACATATTTTTAATTAATAAATTTAACTAAAAGAGCAAAAAATGCATAACTACTTTGGAAATAAATTTCAACGTTTGATTTGTGTATACTACTAAGAATAATCTACAATATTCTATGGAGGTTAAATCCCTACCATCCACCAAATAATTGTTGATAATTGAATTAAAATTATGAAATCCCTATTCAAAAATAGATATTCTTATATACATAATTAATACATTTGATGATATTTTATGTTACTTTAAATTCTTATGATGTTTTTATTTTAATTTCTCATTTTTACCACAATTATGTGTATGTGCATTATTTTATAATAAAATGGGTATGGGGAAATGAGAGTGATGTCAGGGGTGGAGGAAGGGGATATATGGGTACCTACCTTTTTTCTTTTTTCTTTTTTTCCACGGAAAAATAAATAAATAAATAAAATTCACAACTTTTTATTAGATAGAAAGTTACATTCAATACACGCAACAAATGCATTCAATCACTATCCCAAAGGACCAAATAAGAAAAAAACGGACTACAGAAAGTATAAACAACTGTGAGTCTACCATAATAAAAACAAATTTATCCCATAATCTTGAAGCATGTATAGTATTTGCATGCCAAAATCAGTCACAAAAATAAATAAGCTTGGAATTTTATAGAGTCTGTTTCCATGAGATAATTATGTATACATATAAAAGTAAAATATGTTACATATATCATGTATTTCAAAAAATGTTATGTTGATGCTAAAGGTAGAATTCACAAAATATATGCATTTAAATTTCAATGAATGGTTGGTGTTGGAAATATTGCAATGTCCCATATATATTCTTAGTGACTTTTCAAAATCCTATATGTTGAGTAATGCATTCCTTAGACAAAAGGTATTCTTCATAGTTCCTCTCTCTGTAGATTTGGTAGCAAGAGATAAAATCAAAAACTTGTTTTAACTTAAAAAATATCTTCAAATATTGGAAGCAATGTGTGATTATGACATCTTTGGGAATCATTTAAGAAATTTATAACATTTAATAAGTCTCTAAAAAATTGAAAAGAGTGATATTCATTTTGTAAATCCCAACATAAAACGAGCTTAAGAGAAAATAATTATGCATAATTGTTGTTTGATCCTTTGCCCAAACCAATTTTTTATTTCAAATAATATTGATTATTGATGTACAAAATGAGACCACCCCCACAAACACCATCCTCATTCGATGCTCCATTAAAAGAAGACCAGGGGAGTTGTCGATTTATCTCTTCTTCAGTGATGATGCGAAGGACATGATGTGATTCCTTTGAAGGTAAAAGGGCTTATATTGTTGTTATTTTTGTAGCTATCAGGCCAACGGCAGATGGAATGTCTTTGAAAGTGGCTTCGTTCCTGGTCAACCATACCCCACTACCTTCTCATGGTTAGCCTTATCAAATAATAAAGAATTCTCAAAACCAAGAGAAAATTAAGTAGTAATGAAACTCCCACATCATGAGTCATTTAACTAACTTTTCTCTTAAGTAGCTTATAATTAGGTTTTAATTCATTTCTTATATGTTCTTCTCTTATCATATACATATCAAATTAATTGGTAATTAATCTTTGTGGCTTCCATTGTAGATATAAGTAGTGATGTTTAGTCATGGTTTGTAAAAGAAATTATATTTTTAATTTAGTTAGTATTGGGCAATGGTTTTGATTTCAATACATTTTTCTAAA
The DNA here is from genome assembly GCA_000404065.3 of Pinus taeda. Lineage (NCBI taxonomy): Eukaryota > Viridiplantae > Streptophyta > Pinopsida > Pinales > Pinaceae > Pinus > Pinus taeda. The sequence goes on along the minus strand of APFE031163072.1, from coordinate 3,285 downwards.
TATGATGGTGTTAACTTGATTGAATTTGAAGTTGTGTTTCTTTGTTCAAATTTCAAGTAATTATGTAATCTGTGATTTATTCAATGCTTTTATTAAATAGAAAGACATATGTATTTCGAGTTATTAAATTTATAATAAATAACTTAAATAAACTTAGTTACTTTGGTTTAAGTGAAAAAAAAACAAAAAGAATATTTATATAATGAGATTTATGTAATTACTTTATCCTATTACTCGCTAATTCTTAAGCACTAAACTGTATTTCCATATATCTATTATATATATATAATATATATTGATATATATATTTATATATATATATGTATGTATGTTGTTTTTTAATCTAAGGATTGAAGGAGAAAGTATGAGAATAATTGAACCTAAGTTTTACATAAGCCAAGATCCCTAACTCATAATGAGTATTTCATGTAAGGATTAAAGGAATAAGTATGAGCATAATTTAACCTAAATTTTTCATGAGCCAAGATACCTAACTAGAATTTGAGTTGTTTAAGGTTGTTCTTTAATAGAAATCCATTATTTAAATTTACGAATAACGCCATATAGATATATGTTTTATTATTTTAAATATATTACAAATGTTATATGACTATTTGAATGTGTCTATTTTGGAACAAGGTTTCCAGAATTTTAATTTAATTATCAAAATTTATTAGGTTAATTAGACTATTGACAACATGTCAATATGCAGGGGTGCTTTTCTAGATGGTCTTAATTGAGACTTCTTATCTTTATTATGGAGACAAAAATATTGACATAAAAGTTGTTACTTCCTTTATGAGACTTGTTTAATATTTATGTTTTGCCCCTTCCAACTTTTAACAAAAATTTTGACATAAAAGTTGTGACTTCCTTTATGAGACTTGTTTAATATTTATGTTGTGCCCCTTCCAACTTTTAACAAAACAAAAATATCAATAAATTATCCACTTGTTTGTGGTTTTACTCTTTTCATGCCACCAATGTAATGAGAGGGGTCGTAATCATTTCTATTAGAATAAGGGAGGATGACCATTATTCTTGCAAATGATCCAGAAATGCTTACAATCCCGTATCATTACATTGGTGGTATGGAAAGAGAATAATCATGATTCACGGAGATGATAATTTATTGATTTCAAGCTCTTTTTTGGAGGGGCATGTCAATGATAATGCGTTGGGGCTTTGATGTTATATTGCCCTATCATACCCTCTATTATGACTTTGATGGTAGTCTTTACTAATTTTAAGTACGGTAATATCCAGAGGGGTTGCATGACTAATATGAATTTGAGTTCCTTGATGAGGTTGTGATATTGCTTTAAATATAAGAGCATTTCCCAATGGGTTATATTTTTTAATGTAAAAACTTAAATTGTTTGATTTATGAAAAGGAATATTTAATTTATTTTTTTTGTTTTACTTTAATGTAAATGATAAATTGATATTTTTTTAATTTTGATTGGATTAAAATGGGGTGATCTTTAATTATCTATTTTTGTAATTATTTATGGTTATGAATAAAATTTTAAATAGTATCTATACTTAAAAATTTGATAATCTATGATTTTTACATTCTCAATTTATGATTAAATATCAAAAATAACAAAACTGCATGGGATTTTTTGAGAAATTCAATAGTCTTCCTATTACCAAGATTGTTGTGGTTGTAAGAATAAATTCAATGTTATTATTGATCAATAATTTATCAAGGCAAATAGATCAGGTTAATATTTTGCATATATAAGTTAAGGTTGACTACTTAGAAAATCTTGTTTTTTTTTTTATAAAAAATAAGTTTATATTATATAGAGATTTTAATCTCAAATGTGAATAATTATGGATGAGTAAAAATTTTAAGGAATTGTACTTATTTTAAAGTGTAAAAAAATTGGCGATTTTTCTTAATTCTTAAAATTCTCACTCTAAAATGTTTGTGATATTACAAAAATATTTAAATATCTAAATATTTTATATAGTTTCTAGAAAAAATTGACAAATTTTAGAGTAAAATACTTGTATCTTATGGAATTTGGGGAAATTATTTTAGAAAAATGGCAATTGGTTAATTTTGTTTGGAAGGAAAAATAGAAAATTAGCCTATACGTAAAATTTAGCCCCTAATTTTTTTTTATTAAAGGCATTATAAAATTAGGGACACATATACATTTCTCAAAGCTAGTCTAACTAACCTTATTAAAAACTAAAACTTTCATATTGGTTTCCCACTATATTACACTTTATAATCTAATCTTTGCTAAGCCAACGTCAATTCTAGAAACTTTGAATATATTTTTGTTTCTTATCTCTCTCAATGAATTTTGCATGTAATATCAATAGTACTTAATAATCGGTATCACATTAATGTCAATGGATTTGTCCTTTATATGTGTTTTTTTTAATAATTCTATTTAAATTAGATAAAGTATTTTTTCTTTTCAATATCAATTCCATTTTGTATATATCCACATGAAAGAGCATTATTATTATCATTGTTATATTTATCTCTAACAAAATGTTGACAATATCATCACTATATGTAACTCTCATCTTAATGTTAAATTCTTAAAGTATATTATACATGTTGCACAAATTATATCAAAATGCATTAAATTAAATTAAAAAACAAAAACAAAAACAAACCAAAAAACAATCATCTTAAACAATGGTATACTTGATTTAATTTACAGTTAAGAATTACAAACTATAGATAATATAATTAAACTACAAATTCAATCTCAATATTATTTACAATTTATTTAATAAATTAAATTTATTCAATATCTATAATCATTATTAAAAAGATTATTACTAATTTTATTCATTCTCTAAATAAATAATTTAGATATAAATTATGTAATGTATATATTTCTAAAAATAAGTAATTTAATCAATATGGTCAATAATTACTTCATATTCAATTAAAAAAAACTTATCAATTAGATTGATATACAACACAATTTGTTTCAATCATTTAATAATAATGTTATATATTGTTGAAACATCATATCATTGTTATTTATTTATCTAATTTCATTTTTAGATCAAGTCTAATTCTAATTCAAATTCAAATTGTGCAAGGGCTTGCTTATGCATCTTTATGGTCGAGCAGTGTTCCAGCACCTCAGGAACCCGAATCCAACTCAATTTTAAGGCTTCAAGACTTTATTAAGCGAACTGAAATCGCCCTACTAAAAAGTTTCTAAATGAACTCTCCATTATAACAGTAACTGCTTCATGAGGCAAGAGCTAGTTTCATGCCTCGCTACAAGTTCTCCCTTTCCT
>APFE031163068.1:0-16436 GCA_000404065.3 Pinus taeda | reverse complement strand
CTCACCATCTTCTTTCCCCACCAAAATCGATCTCGCAGATCTCCCACTGAACAGGGTCTACCACAGGCCCGAGCGAAACCCCTCAGCAACAAAGGCGTCCCCTTGAAGCTAAAATAGCTGTGATACCAAATATAGGTTTTAAACCCGTACATAAATTACCTGCATACGAATTCTAAATCACAGGAAAAATAAAAATGCGAGAGCATAACACATATACATAGAGATTTCCCACTGGATCCCAAAACCGGGACTACCAGCTTGATTTTTCATTATGTTCCTTTCAATGTTACTATACATATTTATACATGCCGAAGCATCTAATACCATGGACCGAAAACCATCGTGTCCAAAACCATGGACCAAAAGCCATCGCATCTAAAAAACATGTGCGAAAATCATGCACAAAACCATAGGTGGGTCCGCCCAACCTAACATAGGGTCCAAAACCAAAATTTTAGTGGGGTTACGAGTACCCCTCAAACCCCCTGTTAATTATGTCGAAAGAATATAACACAACCCAACACGCCATTCGTAATTGAATAGGGGACCACTGTAACACAAGCCTACCCATACGTTCCCATGTTTGCTTTGGTAATACATTCGCATCCGAACCCAGATCTAGGATTACCTGATCCATTTCATATTCCCCAATCTGTGCAGTCAACCTCATTCTCTTCTAGTGCGCAATGCATGCTTCCCCAATTTCCGGACGATGTACAGTTCCCTTGACACTGCACACCTAGTGATCAGTTCCTGTAGTCCTTTAACCGCTTTTTGGTCGCGCAGAAGTTTCATGCATGTCTCCAAAAAGGTAGTAAGCATTGAAGGATCCATTCCTGGTTCTCGTTGATCCTTACTACCTGAAGTAGAGGCCTCCGCGAAGCTCTTCTTCACTTCCCATAATGTCTCCTTTGTGCGTTCTAAGTCAAACTCAGGTTCCTTTATAGGAGCCTTGCGAACCCATGTACTTTCCTCTAGCTACTTTCCCTTATCCTCTTCCATGGTCACACCACTTCTTAGCATCATGTTTACATTCGGGTCCTCTTCGCGCGGTTCAAACCTGATCAGTTGTATATTCTGAGTCGGGTGAGGCTGGAATACCACTTTTTTGCGCATCTTTGTGATCAACGTAGGACAGTCTATTATTTCATGATCAAACTGAGCACAATACGTGCAGGATATCCTTGTCACGTTGGTACATTCATGGGAATAGTGCCCTGGTCCTCCGCAATTGTAAGAAATTAACTGTCCGCGACCCCTTCCTAGTCCCATTCCTCCTCGTCCTCGACCTCGCTCCTGAAATCCAGCGCGCGCCATCCCTGAATGTGGGTCGAGGGCTCACGTTTCGATCTGCATTCTATAGGATGGGGTGTAATCCATCATTAGCTCGTAACTGTGGTAAGTGCGCTCATCGTGGCCTACCGACCTGTAGAAATTACAAAACAATTTTTGGGGTGTCGGTGTATATTTCTGTAGCAAATGACAATTGTCTGTCATGTGTTTCCCTCCTATCTGACTGATCGCACACCATAAAGTGAGTGCCGCACTCGGCCTGCCTGTGCCTCCGGTCTCTGCGGCATTGGCCCACCTCCTACCAAGTAGTTCGCGAATACTGGATAGTGATCCTTGTCATGGCCATGGACTTTGCATTTTATGCACCATACTTCCTCACGTGCCTTCGGCCGCAGTGCCCTATCTTGCTTCAAGCTTTGCATTTCCAAACATATATTTTGTAGTTGTGCATGGATTTGTTGAACTCCCAACCTAGGGTCCTGTATCGAGGTCTCATGTAATATCATCGCCATCTCCAACCCTTCAGCCTAGGTAGAAAGTTTCTATTGTGACAGCGCCATCCTCAAGTGTGGTGTCAGAGATGCTACAAACCATGTGTGATGTTGTGCATCCATTAGCGTCATATTGGCCTCGCGGATCGTGCTCTTCAACCTTTGGTCCAGATCCTAGGAGGTCTCGCCTGGAAGCATCGCGATTTCTTTAAACCCGATGATTGACTGTGTCTTTGATTTTGGCCTGCTAAATTCTCTGTTCAATGCATTCTGGATCTCTGTTATCCCTGTGTTTGGGTGGTCGTTAGAGCGCTTGATGTACCACATTAATGCACAATCCTACAGCGCGCTCACCAATGTAGACCTCTTAATGTTGTTGTATGTGACACCTTGTTCTTCCCATACTACTCTTACCACAAACCAAAATTGGTCTGGATCCTCATTCCCTACTCCTCTGAATACTGGTAGTTTGATCGCGCTCACCATACTGAATCGTGGAGGTGGTGGAGGTGGAGTGGGTGGAGATGGAGGTGAAGGAGGTGAAGTGGGTGGCCGTGTGGGTGGTAACTGTGGAATCCGTTGCCTTATCAAACTGACCACGCTTCTCAGAGAAACTTTCGTGATCTCGTCCTCGCTCTCCCGCTAGGGTGAAATAAAGGGATTGTTTTCTAATTCTTCACTACTTCTACTTCTGTAGATTCCTCTACTCTGCGTAGTCCCAAACATTAATTTATTCGCATAACCCGCTTTTCAGATAACAACATCTTAATCCAGGTATTCAAAGATTTAATATACTTACCTCGTGGTCCCTTGAGAAAACATCGCTTAGCTTCACTGTAACTGATGTTCGTGTCCACCGCAAACTCAGTGATAAATCCTCCTATTATTCAGTTGAGCCAGTGGTCCACAACTCGTGCTATCTTATCTTCTGAGGCTTCCAGTCTGCACACTAATTCCAAAGTCCACACTATCGATTGGTCGAGCCCACACCTTCCCTGGCTGTCAGCTAATCTCGTGATCCACTCATACAGTTCAGAAGGAAAGGATGCAAAGAAAATCTCGTGGATTTTTGTATACACGTAGCGATCCAACCACTTTTTCTCATATACTCGCGGAGTTCTGTTTTCCTGTGTCGCGAACTAGTGAATCTTCTTGTCCAACCACTCTTAAATTTCCTTATTTGTTGGGTTCCAGTGGCACGACATCAGACATCCCTTATGCAAATCACAGTCCCAACAATGGAACCATCTGTTGGCTTAGTGGGGCCTGACCCAGGTTCGGAAGTGATTTAACCAAGCAAATCCCAGTATTATTGTCCCTTTCAGCAACAGTTTGCGGAGCGCGAACTGAGGTCTCACCCGAAGTAGTATGGGAGGGTGCTAGAACTAGGTTTCCGCACCCTGGAGATGTCTGATATGAGGTGATTGAATGTGGTCCAACCTTCGCACTTGCTGTGCTACATGTAATTGTGGGCACCTCGTGCTCTGTGATACTATTTTCGCACAAGTCTAGTCGCAGCGCGACCCATGTTATTCACCCAATTATCCCTTAATTAGTCTCTGTTAGCTACTTACTTAGATTAAATTCACATATAAGCATTCATAGAAGGATTCATCAAGTGCGCGTAATAAATGAACAGAAGAAAAGTAAGGCATAACATTCAACCATGAATTCAAGAACAGATGCATAGAATAAACTTCTCTTTATTATCTTTTAAAAGTACAATCCCATTTACAAACCTGACTCCGCCCTGCGCACTCAACTGCAGGGGTCCGCACACTCGGCTGCAGACTCTACTAGTCCTCTACGCACTCAGCTGCAAAGCCTCTTCCTACTACTATGACCTAGTACACTTCAACTTTCCCTCTATTCTCTTACCATGCCTTCGCTTCTATCTATTACTTGCTTTTTCCCAAAAAACTCTCTTTACACTTAGAGCCTCACTCTATTTATACAATCCCATGGTCTGCAAACCATGGGTAGGCTGACACAACTTTACATTATTTTACAATTCTTAGGGTGGACCACCCTGTGACTCATCCTAGACTTTCGCGCTCTGCGCCCGCACTTTGTGGAGTCTTACAATACAATTGACCAAAATTCGGGCTTTAATCCCCAAAACCTACTACGGGGATCCCATGCCCAACACTCGGCTCCCAAACTCGAGATAAAATGGTGCTTTGTCTTTCACTTGCTTGGTTGCCTTCTAGTCCTCATGATTTGGTTGTTTGCACTCTGAGCTAATGGAGGAATATTCAAATGGAGGGGTAGTAAATGAGGACGATTTACCTCCTATAATTCCTCTCCCTTATCCCATTCGAGTTTTGACCAAGGTCCTTTCCAAAATTCCTTGCTTTTATCCTTTAATCCTACATTAAATGCACATTAGACCATAAAGCAAAATATCAAACTCTAACTCATTTCATAAACAAAATATAATCAAAAGTATGCAATAAGTTGTGAGAATAGTTGGTTTGACTAAGCTAGGAGGTGAATTAAGGCCCATATAATTACCCGATGATGAGACTCATCATCACCCCCTACTGAAAGTGTTGCTAATCCTCTGAGCAAATTAGTCAATGTCCATGTCCTTCATGGCTTTGGTAGCCTCTCTGACATCCCATGCCTCTGTTGTGGTCTCTTCTTCTTGTTCATAGAAACTTGATTTCTTTTCTACTTCTTCCCACTGCCCCTTTCCTCTTCTTCATTTCTCCCTTCTAGCATCCCTAGGAGTAGTGGTGGATTGAGTTTTAGGCCTATCCAGTTCCTTCAACGTTTGCATTGATTTCTTCTACATAGGTGTCTTGTTGAGTGCCTCTCTCAACCTTTGAGGGAAGTGATATTCTCTGATCTTGAAGCTGTGTGGCAGTGTGTTCCATCTCCTTAGGCAGGCATGTATACTATCATCTCCTAGCAGTCTAAACATATCTTCAAAATGTGAAATTTCTTTCTCTTGGGCAGCAAGATATCTAGGTGCTAGCTGAGGATCATTTGTAATCAGATTATGGGTTCTTATTAGGGCATGGGATTTGATTGTTCAGCTCTGATGAAAAGAGGTTCATTTTTCTCTCTGGCCAATATACTTTTCATCTCTACAGCCCTTGACACCTCATGGTTCATCCATGATGCCAAAGCCATTAATTATAGATCTCCTAGCTTGGAATTAGGGTCCCAAACATTCATGTCTATGAGGGCCATGCTGTGCAAGTAAAACTCAACCATTTTGGCCCTATCCTCTAGTGTACTTTGATCATAAAGATCGATAAACTGCCTGTAGTCTTGAAATGGCATGGTGCCCCTTTGTGCTAGTTTTTTAACTTGAAACTGTAGACATTGTTCTTTGAGGTAAAGAGCATAGGATTTAGCTATCATCCTACACTGTATGGCCTCTAAGGAGAGGGTGGCCATACATGCTAGTTGGTTCTCCCTTTCCTGCAACTGTCCTCTCAGCCATGCATTTTCCCTCTCAAGTTGATCTCTCATTATTGCTTCTCCGTCCCTTAAGCCACTTAGCTCTTTTCCCATTTCTTTGAGCTTCTCTTCCATGTGCCCAATGTATTCTACCCCTTTTGACTTGGCGATTTTCATCCATCGGTGGGTTCTGGCCCTCTCCTTCTCAACTTCTAAAAACAATGGGATGGCAAATATTTGAGGCATCATCCTGCCTCCTTCAATAAACCGGTAGTAGGAGTCTAGGTTAGGTTGGGGACTTGGTTCCATTATTTCAAGGTCTTCCTCTTTTGTTTCTTGCTGCTCCCCTACCTTGATTTCCAATTTCTATGCTTCCTATATTTTTTGCAGAGTATCCTGTAGGATTGTTTTTGCTTCCTGTAGGTTTTGTTGTGGATCCTGTAGGATGGCCTTACCTTTTAGGGAAGTTGATCTAGTACTAGGCCTCCTTACATAGGTGATTGGTGACTTAGGGGAAGGCATTTTGTCTCTTGGTGTAGGGGAATCTTCAATCTCAATAGGGATTTTTCTTGATATTTGTGGCTTCCCTTGTTTGATTCTTGTGCTCTTTCTTGTTCTGAAATATAAAGGGTTTGCCTCCTTCTTTTCCCTTTTTGCTTAACTAGGGTGCTGAGAGCAGTGAGGGAAAATGTTGCCTCCCTCTCAGAGGCCTCTAGAGACACCCTAGGTGACTCCTCCTTGTGTTCTTCCCCTTCTGTTTCAATGCCTTCTTCCTCTCTATTTTTCTTATCTTCTACGTCTTGTTGTTCTTCCTTATCTCCATTAGTTTCTTCCTTAATTTCCTCCTCTTTTTCAGCATCATCCTCCTTCTCTTATCCCTCTTCTTGTTCTGCTTCATCATGTTCCTCTGTATTAGTTTCTTCTTAATACATATCATCCTTATCTAACTCTGTATCTTCCTCTTCCTGTTTTGCCTACTCCTCACTAGCAGAAGGACTAACATCATAAGTGAGGTCTTTGATGTCATTCTCTGCTGGCAAGTCTCTGAAGACTGAACATGTTATAGGGATTTTGAGGTTTTGGAGGGCATCCTCAATGAGGATCCTGATCAACCCATGGTGAGCCAATTGTTGGAAATTCCCTTCCTTTACTTTGTTTCTAGAGTCTATGAGTGATTGCTTCAAGAAATAGGGTATTTTGAGTCTTTGGTGAACCCCAAATATTAATTCTTCAAGGATCCTAAAGTGGTAGCCATAAACAACATTGTATCTACCCTCACATGAGATATATTTGATGAGTTGGTAGCCTACCTCACTCCATGGGTATGGCAGACTGACCCTCCTTACTCCATTTTTATCCTCTGTGGGTTCTTCACCTTCTAAAAAGAATTTCCTTTTTGCCACCTGACTGTTTACTTTGTCTTCTTTTCACCATGGAATTCCTAGGGGAACTTTTGTGACCCTTTTGATGAGTTCTGGGGTGAGATCTATAGTGAGCCCTCTAACTATAACAGTGGCATGGATTCTGCTGTGTGGAGTGAGGGAATGAGAAAATTCTTGATCCACCTCATCATTATACCCTGTGAATTTTATGAAAAACCCCATCCAGTTGTGTCTTGTAAAGATTTCAAGCACCTGGGGGTGTTGTTGTATCCTCGTAGTGTTTGTGGCTTCTCTTCTCTTAAACCCTCCTGTCATCTTGCTTGTGAGGCTTGAGGAGAAATCGAGAGGTTTGACACAAAATTTTTAAATTCAGGAGGAAAACAGAGTTTACTGTGTATGTAATTCACCTCCTACAATTGCTAACTCCACTAGATTTTAGAGCATTTCTAGTTCATTTTCTTGTAAATGGGGATGGATTTTTAGATCCTACCTCCTTAGAATAGTGACAGTGGACAATTGCCGTGATATCCCCTCTTGAACTCTTCTCTACCTATCCTATAGACTACCTCTGTGCATCCTGTACACTGCTCCTATAGACTGTATCCTGTAGACTACTCCTGTAGAATGTATCCTGTAGATTGTTCCTGTAGGAATTCCCGTGCATGCTCCTGTAGAAATTCTCTTGCAGAACAATGGATCCTTCCTTTCGGTGGGTGGCCAGAGTTATGAGAGCTACTTGAGTGTGGGAGTTTCGAGGAGGTGGAAAGCATGAATGCATGCAAATGATGTTTTATTTCCCTTTATGGTGTTTCGAGGTGAGGTGGTGTGCTAGCAACAGAGGTACATTTCCATTTTTGGATCGCTGGTCCCCACTACCACCTCATCATTTCCTCTCCTCGTAATCAGCTCCCACCTCATAGATCCGTAGTTAACCACCTCTTGTCCTAATCCTCCCCTGTCTTTGAGTTGACTACAACCACGTGTGAGAGGACCCCTGGTTTTGCATGTGATGATTGAATGGAGGTGGCCAAGTTAACTAGCCACCTTATCACTTATAAACCAACTATCTTGTAACCCTTACAACTTTTGATCAAATGATGCATATGAGTGAGTGAGCGGGATACTTACCTGTGGTCTCGATGCCATGCTGCAATTGTTGAAGATCAGAGGTGTTGTGTTGTTTATTTGTTGCATGGTCATTCTTCTTTCTCCTCTTGCTATCTGTTGATGGTTTCTTGGCTTATGCATGTGCCTGTGACTGAATATTTGATGTTTTTTTTGTTGTGGAGCTCATGGATCATCCCAATGAAGACCTGTAGTTGATGATTGACATTCTGTGGGATAGGCTGCTACAGGATGTCCTCTAGCTACTTCTCCATTAGAATTTCTTAATCATGTTGTTGGTTGGGGCTATGAGGATGGTGCAATGAATGGACAGAGGGAGTAGGAGTGTGTGTGGAGCAAGGGACATTCAGGTAATGCTCTTACTCTCCTTTGTTTTTCCTTCTTCTTCTTTTTTCATAACTGGCAGAAATTGATTTATTTTTGTTTTGAATGGTGAGTGCAGGGATGATGGTAATGGATGAGGTGAGGGGTTATATCATGTATAGGATGAATTTTAGGGACCTAAAAAACCTACCATGTGCCCTTGGATTTCATCCTGTAGGTTTTCTGGGCCACTGTAATTCCTACAGGATCATCCTATAGGTTTTCAGGGGATCCTATAGAAAACACAGTCTACGCATAAATTGAAGCAATGGAGTGGAAAATGATAGAAATGATGGAGGGATGCATGGTAAGGAGTGGAGGAGATGGATAGGTGTGAGGCAGGGTTCCCTTTGGATCCTCTTTTTTCTCCTTGACTGTCTTTCTCACCCACATGCAAATAACAATTATATCATTTTCTCTTTCTCTCTTTTTCTTTTTTTTTTTGTAAAACACCTAGGCTGCCTCAGAGAGCTTTTCACCCTAGATGTTTTCCCTAGCCACCTCAAAGGAGATTTTCACCCAGGGATCTTCTTATTCTTATTTCTATTTTTTCTCATCCTTGGGCCGCTTCATGAGGTTTTCAACCCAAATATGGGACTCAGGCGTCTCATGGAGGTTTTCACCTGAGTCCTTATTCTTTTTTTCTTTCTTCTTAGTGACCTGATGAGGGAGGAGCTGGAACTTGCTCCACCATCGGTGTCCATTAACAAGCAATGGAATGGCTTCTTCATCTATAGTTCTGATTTGCACTGAACCATTATCATGGCATCTCTCCACCACATAAGGTCTGAGCCATCTTTTCCTTAGCTTGCCCTTGAAGTCTTTATACCTAACATCAAATAACAATGCCCAATCACCCTCTTGAAATTGCTTCTCCATAATATCTTTATCATGCCATATCTTCCTCTAAAGCTGAACTATCTTTGTATGTAGGAGGGCCTGCATTCTGAATTCATCCAAGCCATTCAATTGGAACAATCTTTCTTTCTGTACATGACTGAGATCCAAATCTAGTTGGGCTGCCATCCTCAATGTGTTATATTCAAAATCAATAGACATCAAAGCCTTTTTTCTATAGACCAGCTCATAGAGTGTAAATCCAATGGTGGTCTTCCATGTTGTATTATAGGCCTAGGTGGCCTCAACTAGTCTTTCTACCCAATCATTTCTGTTGTTGCTCACTACCTTGGTTAAGATGCTTTCTAGTGCCCTGTTGGTCACCTCCACTTTCCCATTAGCTTGTGGATGATAGCGAGTAGAGGTCCTCTTCTTGATTTCATGATGGATGAGCAGTTCTTCAATAATGTTAGAGGTAAACTGGTTGCCTTGGTCCGTGACTAGCTCTCTAGGGTACCCAAATTTGTAGAATACATTCTCCCTTAGGAACTCAGCCACCTTCTCTTCTGTTGCTACCTTAATTGCTTTGGTTTTAGCCCACTTATTCAAATAATCAGTGCATGCAATAATGTACTTTTTTTGCTTTGAAGGAGGGTTGATAGGCCCAATGAATTCCATGCCCCACTTGTCAAATGGATTGAAAGTCACTTGAGGTTGTAGGGGCATTTCATCTGTTGGAGTAGGCTTTCCCATCCTCTAGCACCGATTACATTGACTAATGTACTTTTTCAAATCCTGATGAAAAGTGGGCCAATAATAGCCTACTTGTAAAACTTTGAATGTTGTCCTCTTTGTTGGAAAGTGACCTCCACAAGGCCCATCATGACAGGTTAGAAGGATGTCAAAAACTTCCTCTTCCTTTACACACCTTCTCAATTTGATCTGGGCCAAGTTTGAAAAGATTGCCCCCAATCCAGGTGAAGGGGGTGCTTTCCCTGACTATCATGCTCTTTTCTTTGGAGGGCAAGTTTGGTGGGAACTCTGCCAATACCAAACAGTTTGCTATATCATCAAACCATGGAGAGAGAACTGAAATAGCAAACAAGTGCTCGCCTGGTAACTAGTCATCCACCATTCGTTCTTCACCTGCAGGCAGATTCATCATATATAGAAAGTCTGCAACAAAATTTTCCTTACCAGGCTTATCAACAATGGTTAGATCAAACTACTGTAATAAAAGCAACCATCTTATAATTCTAGCATTCACATCTATTTTGTTCATTAAATATTTTATTGCAACATGGTCCGTATGCACAAATGTTTGATAGCCTGTAATGTAATGCCTAAATTTGTTTAATGAATGCACGACAGCCAGGAGTTCCTTTTCAGTCACAGTATAATTTAGCTCAACATTTGACAGGTTCTTACTGATAAAATAGATGGCATAGGGAAAATTCTCCTCTACCTAACCTAACGGTCCTCCTATAGCTTTGTGTGAGGCATCAGCATGAATATGAAAGGGGAGGGCCCAGTTTGGGACTTGGAGAATTGGTGTCGTGGTTAACATACCCTTTAAAATGTCTAACGCCTCTTGACATCTTTTTGACCATATAAACTTAGAATCTTTGGCCAACAACCAAAATAAAGGAGAGGCCAACTTGCCAAAGTCTTTTATGAACCTTTGGTAGTATCCAACTAACCCTAAGAAACTCCTAACATCTCTCTGCTTTTGCGGAGGTGGGACCCTTTGGATGATTTCTATTTTTTTCGGGTCCACAAGTAATCCTTGTTGGGATATTGAATGACCTAGCACGATCCATTCAGCCATTAAGAATTCACATTTTTCTGGACTGGGAGACAAGTTCATTTCAATGCATTTGTGCAATGATTTGCCTAGGTTTGTTAGGGCTTCTTGAAAATCACAGCCATAAGGTGTAAAATCATCCATATAAATTTCCACCACATCATGTACTGATTTGGCGAAAATACCCAAGACTGCTCTCTGGAAAGTGGCAAGAGCATTGCATAGACCAAAAGGAAGGACCCTATAGGAAAAATTACCCCAAGGACAGGTGAATGTGGTCTTATCCTGGTCTTTTGGGCAGATTTGGATTTGGTTGTACCCATTAAATCCATCTAGGAAATAAAACTTATTCCTTGCCAGGCCGTCTAGCACTTGGTCAATGAAGGGTAGGTAAAAATGATCCTTCTTTGTGGCTTTGTTCAACTCCCTGTAATAAACACAAATTTTTCACTTACCATTTTTCTTGGGAACTAGCACTAAAGGAGAGACCCACTCACTGTCAGAGATAGGGTAAATGAATCCTACATCTAGCAGTTTTTGCAGTTCTTCTTTGACTATATCTTTAAGAGCTGGATTCATCCTCCTTTGTGGTTGTCAGACTGGCTTGCAACCTTCTTTGATGTATATGTGGTGAGTACACACTAAGGGGTGTACTCCCTTCATTTCCTTGTAACTCCAAGCGAAGGCTTCTAGGTTTTCTCTCAACATGTTGCATAGCTTTTCCTCTTCGAGAGCAGAAAGAGATGGATTAATTTTTAAGGTTTTCTCTGGGCCGAATTCTATGGTTTTTACATGGAGTGGGTTGGGATCGGCCAAGCATAAGTCAATTGGATGATTGTTCTAGGTTTCCCTTACTTCTTCTAATGGTAACGAACCAGGAGCTGGACTTTGGAGAAGTTGTTCAATTAAGTCATCCTCATCTTGTTGTCCTCCTCCTATGGTTGCTTCCAAAGCATAAAGTTGGGTGGAATAAACCTCATCTTCTTCCTCCTCCTCCAACCATAAAGGTAAATCATGCTCTGGAGAAGGTTGAGCGGGAGGGTATAGGACTAACTGTTTGAACATATGCCTGTTCTTGACGATCATATTCCAAGCTCTGCAGCTAATGCAAGCATCGGTTGTGGCCAACCATGGCCTCCCAAGGATGAGAGGGTAACCAATAAGCTTAGCCTTAGGGTGGAGAACTAGAAAATCTATAGGGTACTCCCAGGAGTCAATGGAGAACATTACATCCTCCACAATTCCCTCAGGGGTGACTATGGAATGGTCTGCAAGTTGTAGAAGTGTTGTGGTCTTCCTCAATGACCCTTGAAGGTTGAGGTTGAGCATGGCTTCCTTGGTAATCACATTAATGGCAGCCCGAAGATTGATCAGAGTGTATGGGACGATGGTGCCATTGATGTGCACATCTACTACGGGGCTTCCAGGGTCCAAATATTTCAGACATATTACCTGCCCCAACATTAAGTCAGATAGTTGCCTAATGACATTAATGGTAGGGGCATCCCTTTTTCTTCTTCCTGGATGCTTGAAGCACTTCTCCTTAATCAACTTATTGTAAATGGGGACATCTTTTATATCCTGGAGAAGGGGGATCCTTACACATAGATTTTTCAATTATCCCAGAAGTTCAGTTTTTTCTAAGGTAGGCTGGAGTGGTTGGGCTAATCTCTTAGGAAAGGGTGGATTACTTTAAGGTCACTTTTCTCTCTTTCTTCCTCAACCTCCCTATGTGGAGAGGGAGGTTGGTTATCTAGGAGAATTCTCCCAGATCTTAGGTTGATCTCTTGGATTTCTATAGCATAAGCTAGGTATTATGTCTATCCACTGTATACTTGTTGAGCCTACATATTGTTCAAGTTCGGATTTAGCTGGGTAGGCATCTGGGGTTGCTTAGGTGGAGCAGAGTGTAGGAGTTGTGGTTGGGTAGGTGGTGGAGGCAATAGAGCTGGATCATTGTTGTATTGGAGCCTCCACCCCTGGAGTGCTGTATTCTACTGAGGTTGTAGTGGAGTGTAAGGTTGAAATGACTGGCTGGCTGGCTGATAATGATATTGAGATGCATAGGACCAAGGAGGGGGTGTAGACCTGGAAGGATGAGCAGGGGGTCCCCAATAAGGTATAGTCGTGGTTTGGTTGGGGTTGCAATATGCATGGGATGACCCTTGCATACTCTGCTGGTATGGTCTAGGCCTAGGAGGTCTCCTTTGGTTGATGTAGAAAAGTTGCTCCATGACCCCCTCAACTCCTTGATATACAACTTTGAGTCTGAGTAAAGAAGGGCACTTGTCTGTGGAGTGGTTTTCTTCACAAACCGAGCAAAGTTTCATATAGTTCAATGGACATTCGTTCCTAGGATGCCTCCTGGTGCATCTAGGACAAAAGATGGCCAAGGCTCTCTCTTCTTCCTTTTGCTTCATTTTGATATTCATGGTGTCCAATTGCAAGGCAAGGGTTTGCAGCGTCTCACTTTTGAAATCTTCCAGCATATTTCCAATTTCACCCTTGATGGTTGAGTTGGAAGATGATGTACTGGCCATAGGTTGACTACTCCTACACTTTTTCCTGGCTGCCCTAGAATGGCTTCTAAAGACAGTCTTGATATCCTCATAGGGTAATTAGTAGATATCTCCTCCTACTAACAGATGTAAGGTATCCAGAAGATCTTCGCTTACTCCTTTGAGGAGGACCAGCTTTAGTGGCTCGGGGTCAAGTGTGCACTTGTCCCTTTTGTAACTAAGCTGGAATCTTTCTTCATAGTCTTCTAAGGATTCATCCTGGCCCATGGTCATCCTGAAAATTTCTTCTTTAGTATCCTTTGACCTACAGTAGTCCTGATATTTTTTGTTAAAATCCTCCTGCATCTGAGACCAAGTTGTGATGCTATCTCCAGGTAAACCCATGAACCAGCACAATGTTGCATCCTTGAGGGTAGATGGAAATAGTTTTAACTTTTCCTCATCATTTGTATAGTCATAGGTTTGACATATAACACCAAACTCAAATATGAAAGTGTCGGGGTCCTTTGTGGTTAGGCCATAGAAATGAGGTAGGGTAGAGGGGCTTATATTCTTCATCTTGGTGTCCACATTGGTTTCCCTGATGGGGAAGACACCCTCAACTCTCTCTGTATTCCCTCTGTCAGTTTGGTTTTTAGCCATTGGTTCAATAGGAATGGGTTCCTCTTCTTCTTCTTCCCCTGTAGGTTCTTCAAATATGTCAGGTTGCTCACCTAAAGGTTCCTCCAGTTCACAGACACCGAAGAAGAGATAAGGTTGGCTATTGGATGCAATGGGGGTATTTGGCAATAATTTCCCTAAATTGTCCCTATTCCTACGAGGCATGATAGGAAATGTTTTTGGGTTGGCTTTTATAATATTTTTTTAAGCTGGAAAGTACTTTGCAGAAATGAAATTGCTGATTGAATGAAAACTGCTGATAGAAAAGCTACTTGCTAAATTGAAATTCTACTTGCAGAATGGAAAGGAAAGTAGATAATGACAAATGAAAGAAAGGAACTACTAGATTACTTTTGTAGAAATAAACTAATGGCAGAAAATTGGAGACTAGAAATAGAAGAAAAGAAAGAAGTGGTCACATTCTACTTAGACACCTCCCCGGCAACGACGCCAAAAAGTGATGAGCGCTAGTATTGTAGAAAGGATGTTGCAACTCCTAGGCTACCAATGTTACTTATCAACCCAAGGTTCATACAAACCTGGAGGTGACAATGCTATATGCAGAAGTAAAAGTGAAGGTCCTGCTAGTTGTCTGTGTTCATTTGGCGAGAGACCCCAGGGGTTCCAAGCCAAACTTCTATAGAGTCAAAAGAAGCTTGATCCTTTGATGGAAGAAGAGAAAATCTACTCTAAGAGAGCTAATCTACTGTAGTAATGAAGAAAACAACATGTAATGCTAAATCATACCATATCTAATTAAACATTTAAACGACTATGCTAAGAAATATTGCTGAATCAACACTAACTTAATGCTTTTGTCTAAGTTACAAAAGTAAATAGCATCAAAATATCCCAATGTGTAAGCAAGAAAAGTAAACTAAATATGTTTTCACTTTTTTTGGTTTTCTGTGGTAAAATCAAGCATGCAATTAAATTGTTCTTGTGGATGTGATAGGTGGATCGAAAGTGGTTGAGAATGGCTAGAAGGTCTATGGAGTGTTTGGATGGTGTGGGAGGGTCCTAGGAGGATTTTTGTGACTTCCTAGAAGTTCCCCATCAATTCAGCCACAAAACATGCCATTTCAGGAAAACCTACAGGAGGTACTAGAAACCTACAGGATGATCTTGTAGGAATTACAGGAAACCTATAGGATGCAGTCGAGAGCTAATTTTGAGGTATTGGAGGTGTTGGAGGTGTTGGGAAGCATGGAAAAGGTGTGTGGCGAGTGGGATAGGATGTTAGAAGGTCTAGGAACACTCATGACTCAATATCCAAGAGAATGGATGGCTAGATTCACTCAATGTGTCTAGGGAATTTTTTTTTTAAAAGGACAAAAAAACTAGTGAGGGTGATGCTGGAACAAGAGATGGTTGACGTGGATGAGGTGGAAGATAGATGTTGGTGATGAAGTCTAGACCCCGCCTAAATTACCTGCAATTCTTAAAACGTGTGTGTCTTCCAAGAACTATGCAATAAGATACATTCTCATAAATTAGAAAAGCATGAATCAATTGCCCATATTATGCATGAAGAAAGTGCTAAAGGAAATGAGAACATGAGTGAGATCTTATTGTAGAAAGAGAGTGATGGAAAAATATGACAATGCAATGAACCAAGTACTGAATCAAGATAACAAACTCCAAAGATCATGCAAGAACTAGAAATTTGTGTTTTTGGGGTTGTTGAAGGGTCTCTTCCTCAAGTCATGGTCCTAGAGGGAGGAGGTGAGGTTGAGACACCTGTTGATAACCTTACGGTGATATTTTTCTCCTTGCTAACCTACTAATTGAAAGAAGGCACAAATAGAAGCAAATTAAAATACAACCAATCTATTCTACTATGTTGTAATGAAAATGTAGCTACTTAGGCAAATGAATAATTAAACCATGAATCTATTGTAAATTTTCTCACTGTAGATCAACATATTATGCAATATACTAAAGCAAAATACAAGATCTACTTCTACAACAAACTTTGTTGATGCTTAATCCAATATGAGAAAGATCAATAGAACACATATAACTAAGAATGAGAAAGCAATCGCACATGAACACAAAAGAATACTCTGGGGAAAGCCACAGCCTCAAACCTCGATCTCTGTAATATCATACAAGTGGAAATATGTTCAAATTACACAAAGCTTCAGCTCACAAGCCATCCAGCTCTCAGCACAATCAAACAATACAGCTCATAGACTGAATAGACACCACATATGCCTTCCTCCATCCCTCCAAGCCTCCTATTTCCTTGTGCAGTTTCTCTTGGGGTCCAATGCTGCCACCTGTGTGAATTGGCCTCATCACACAACCATCAGACTCAAAAGTAATTGCGTAGTCTCCAAGGAATGAATTCCTTCTACATGCAAGAGATATCCTCCAAGGAATATTCCTGCAACTGATACTACATTGTCCCATCACCTGATCTCAACTGGGTCTCTAACTGAACTGACATGCATGAGTTATTTATGAGAGAATATTCAGTTATCTGAAGTGCAGCAGTTACATGCATGCATGCATTAACTAACTGAACTCACAATTAGTTCAACAAACT
>APFE031163065.1:1316-14728 GCA_000404065.3 Pinus taeda | reverse complement strand
GGTTAGAATTGTTGTTTGGTTACTGTCATTGTTTTCCGGTTACAACATTCTGAGAAGTGATTGATTGATTTAGTATTGGTTTGTACAAAGGAGATTGGTTGATGTAGAAATAATTGATGTTTGATTGATGATATTCATGGATCCAGTCTGAAAATTTATGAAACGTGGTCCCTCGAAGAAAAGAGAACGTTGTAGCCTTCTGTAGGTCAGCACCTACATACTAGTACCTCAGCTAGTACAAGAGCTAAGGGGGTTGTAGCTCTCTTCCAGGAGAAGCTGAAGAACGAGAGAAGGTAGAAGCCTTCTGCAGGTACCAACCTGCATACTAGTATAAGACTGCACCAGTACAGAATCATTGTAAAAATAAGTTTCTAATTGAAAGAAGATAGAGATGAATTGCAGCAGGTGGTTTTCTCCCACATTGGGTTTCCACCTTATATGTTGTGTTCTTATGTGTGATTGTCTGCTCTATTTTTCTATTCCTGGTTACTATTTATATGGTTCTGACACACAGATTAATTATTAACATCTGAAGAATATTAAATTATAAGTCTGCAAGCTATACGCGTGTTTCATTTACCGAAGTTGTGTGTGTATGCTGGTTTCGCTAACCGAAGCAGCGTATACAAATCTTTGCATTGAAAAATAATTTGACTTGATAATACTGATTCACCCCCCCTCTCAGTATTATTTCCAACAAAAACTCAATCTCGTATTTGAATTCCATTGGTAACCCACTAGTGAATCTATGAATCTTGGCCTTCTCCTCCTTGAGGTAAGGCACATACCTCAACAACTCCAATAACTTACTAGTGTACTCCTAGTCTATCATTGATCCCATCTTTAGCTCATAGAATTATTTTTCCCTATCATCAAAGTATCTCTCTAATAGGTACTTCTTCTTGAATAGTCACTCGATCTCATTCCAAGTCAAGACCTCCTCATGTATACCATTGACATTCTTCACATATTCCCACCAAATATATATTTTACCTTTAAAACTGAATGTAGATATTATGGCTTTCATGTTCTCTGAACAATCATGAAACCTGAAGAAGTTACTCATAACAAGAAACTATGCCTCTGCATCCTGTGATTTCATCATCTCTCCATCAAATGTAGATTTCTTTTCTTTCTTAAACTCATCAAACAAATATTCTTTGTCACTACTCTTGTAAGGATGATAATGATGTCAATCATCATGCCTGTCAAAATGAGAACTAGAATATACCTATGTCTATCACCTCCCTTATCCAGAGTATCCAATAATCTGCCATCTCTAATAGTGCCATCTCTATTTGACCCGTGACCACCATGAGACCTATTGTGATATGCCCCATTAGTTTTGTCCTCCTGTTGATGGTTGATCTGAAGTGGTCCCTATCACTGGAATTCTGACAAACTCTGAAGTGTCACTGCATTTACCTCTGCTAGTTTCTTCTGTGCCTATATGATTCTATCATTATCTTCCCTACAACTCCTTATTTATTCCTTTAAGCTTCTTAGTGTGTCTGCCAAATCAAAAGAGTACCCAACACCACGCTGCTCATTTGATCTGTTGGGAGAGTCTCGGGAACTATAGCCTACTATATTTCTAGTCATCTTTGATATTCTTCCTGCAAGGTATATCATGTCAGCTAAACCAATTCACAATAAACCAACATACCTTAGCATAGTTCAAGGAGGATATCTCATCTCCAAGATCACCAAATCAATGTAATACATGTATAACATAATCATAACAACATACAAAAATATAACTCATAAGCATATAACCACGTAACCATCATTCTAGCTAGGGTCCAGTAATACATGCATGACTATGTCAACTACACATACGATAACCTCATGCATGACAACAACAACCATACAAATGTACACTGACAATATGCAAGCATAAACAATCATTTAACCAATCATACACTCATGACGACACACTTCACAACAACAACATCTTATTTCACATGGCGACACCACTACAACCATGACCCAAACCATGCATGTGCAACAAGCATATATACCACAAGGATGACTAACACATGTGAAGCCAGCATGAATGCATGACCAACGGACACCACCCATCTAGTCTGAGGGTGAACCATGCTCTGATACCACTCTTTAACACGCTCTTCCCACATCTACACAAGTAATTGACTAACTAGGGTAAACATGTGACGAGAAGTTACTATGATATGATTCGACCTCGTAAATCACGTTAAGGAAGTGGAACTGATGGAGACACGCCATACAGTCATTCCACATCAACAATAGGACTCCTAGGAACCATTTCAACCTTTTTGGTAACTAGCCCCTGGGTCCCATTGAGAATTTAGACCACTTAACCCCTGGACTCTCACATGCTATGGGAATTCCAGTGTCCAGATGGTTCTGGATGCTCCCACAGCATGGTATGCCAAGGTCCAGAAACTATTTTGCTCAGTGTTGTGCCAACATTCCTAGGATTTGAGCTGTTTTTTTAAGCCCAGAACCCAAGTCACTGCGCAGAATTGAATGCCACCTTCAGAACATAAATATAATAAGAGAGTGATGATACAAATGTAATTACTTAAACAATCCCTTGACTAGACCCCCACTAGCCATGACAGACATTTCGTCAAACTTGTCACAAATATGTAACCTATAGGTGTAAACAACATATCTAACCTTAGGGGTCTCATACTTATCTGAGAATCACCAAGGAGCATTGTTCTCCTATCTCATTAGTTGAATTATCATCTATTAGGTCATAGATACATCATTCGTTCATTTACAAGTAAAAGCATGATTACAGCCATACATAGACACTGTCATAAAACATATTCAAAACCAGCATAATAGCTATGGAAATACCAGGGAAATCATAGCCGTATGATCCACATATAAATCAATATAATAATAATGAAATATCAAGGAGAAATAAACTCTTATTAATGATGCAAAGGCCAACAAGTTGTGGGACTTCCACGAACCACACGACCATAGACATCATTGAGCCAAAACTCTCGTGCCATATCCTAGGCATGAATGTTGGATCTCATAAAACACATCAATCCAAAACCATCTAGGGCTTTCAGAGGCCAAGTACCTCAACCCATCAAATAGTGATTCCACCTCATGGTCGGACATCACAAAACCATCAACAGATTGGTTTCTACCCAAGCCTTCTAGGGGTCAGAAGCATTTGTTCCAACCAAGGCTTCCTAGAATAGTAAGTCAACCCACAGCTTATTCGGAGCTTCTAGAATGTTTTTCTAATGAGGGCTTTTAGGACTAGTAACTCAACCCACCAAGGGCTTCCAAAGCGTTTTTCCAACCAAGGCTTCGAGGACTAGTAACTCAACCCAAGTTGTTATGTGGCTTCTAGAGTGTTTTTCCAATGAGGGCTTCTAGAAACTATTAACTCAATCCAAGCTAAAGGAAACATGAGAACCAACTAGAAAAACAAAGAAATAAACCCACAACACCATGGCTATCCAAGAAATGGAAAGGCTAGGCAAATCCATTGTCAATCCAGGTAATCTTCCATGCCAGTGACAAATCATGACCAATAAACCACATGCATATGCTGTGCATGCCAAAACTAGTGAAGAAAATATACATGCAACTTGGTACCTGCAAGACAAATCCGTTATAGTTATTGATCCTGATGTCCTCTTCCGCTTTTTTGCTTTTCCTTTGCTTTCTTGCTCCAAAACTCAAAGTATGCCACACCCTCCTAGAGTCCTCCAAGAAAAGGTGTCCAAGAATGAGAGAGAGGGAGAATAGAGATAGAGCTCCAAAACTAAACTGTCAAAACTCTGTGTATTGATCTTTAGAAGCCTTTTTATTAATGAGACCTCTATTTTCTTTATTTTCCTCCTTACATGCAACATGTGACCTTTCACCTCCCTTTTCTCCTAATTTCTATTATTTTCATCAATAGATGTGCCAAAATACCATTTTGTCTTCAAAAGTCTTTGTCATTGCCTATGCCAATTTCTTTAGTGATTAATCAATCACCAGTGATCTCTATCACTATGTCTTTGCCCAACATTCAACTTGGAATAATTGTACCATCAACCTTGATTATTATTTTACCTTTATTAACTTTTATTACATGGAATTTTCACCAAAACTGTTACAATTAAAAAAATAAAAAATAAATAGATAAATAAATTCTGATTATTATTACTTTAACATACTAAAATATTTGAAAAAAATATTTGAAAAAAAAAATAGTAGGAAACACTGTTCGTTCTAATATTGTTTTTCTGTAGATAATATCCCAAAATCTGAAATGACGCCTCTACCGTACCTCTCGGCACTTACACTGTAGCTCATTCAACAAACAATTCATAATAATAATAAAAACCGCGTTAATTCTAAAATCATATAATGTATCGTATATACTTTATATGCACATAATATGCGGCCCCTTGAAGAACTAACAGTGGCTTGCAGTTTTCTTCCAGGTGTCTCTGTACACAGTTTCGGTTACCTACATCCATGCCGCAAATTAGAACAGGATATGGTGCTCGAGTTGTTATTTTTAGACCATTGGATCCTCCACTGCGTCCGAACGAAATTGGTTCTCCTTAAGCACTTCGTGATAGCGTCTGATAAAAAACAACGTTTATAACTTCAAACCGCGCCCTTTTAACTTTCTAGTCTCAACCTTCACGTATAACTCATGGAATTTAAAAGCCAATCAACCGGACCGGGCTCTTATACCACTGCACAAGCTCGTGTAAACTCCACAATAATATACTTTATTGATGAAAGAAACGCATATTTATACAATAAATGATGTTAATGAAACCGAATCTAAAACTAACTATTTACATTAATTAATCTTGAAATATTAATTAACAATCAGTGCTATGTACAAATTTGTTTTTTTGGCATTCTATTTGGAATTTGATTTTGCATTTTAGAAATTTAATTATGTACTTTCAACATTGTTATTGTTCATTATTCATTAGTGCTCTCTTTCTAGGCGAGTATGAAAGATATTTTAGTGACCAGATAAACGTTTGACTTCCAAAAATATGAAACAAAATTAAAAAAAAAATAAAATAAAAATAAAAATAAAAATTAAATTAATAAATATAATTTTTGTGTATAAATTAGAATTTCATAAACTTTTGATTTATAAAAATATAAACAAAATTATAAATAAAATAAAATAAATAATTTTTTAAATTAATAAAATTATTTTAACTTTAAATTAAATTAGATTATAACATCAGAAGTCCATAATATTATATAATCATAGGTATCTGTTTATGATATTTGTTAGGAAAAAAAACTATTTAAAAACTAGAGAAATCTAGTATAGAATATAAAAATATCAATTTAAATTTATGTTAATTTCAAAATTAATCAGATTTTAATAACAGATATTAAACTACAATGCACAATCCTTTTTATCACAGAAATAAACTACAATGCACAATCCTTTTTATCACAGAAATATTTAAAAGTGTAAGCACCCATCCACCATATTCTTTCCTTGACCCTCACATTTTCTATCCATCTTTCGAACAAGATTTTTGGTGAAGTCGAAAGTTAATATTACACAATTAAAGAAAACATTTCCATTTTTTTCTCTGAAAGTCAAAAGTGCCCTAGAATGGTCAATTACAGAGCATATATCAGTGTGCCAGTGACGCAGAGAGATAACAGTACTGGTTATTCCAGCTGCTTCCTCTGCGTTTTAAAGATTTCCGGCAATTTCATTTCCTCCACATATTGTGTAATGTAATCTCACAACTTGCACCCACTACGCACCAACTTTTTTGGTTTCTACGATGACCGACGGAGAAGGGAGGGCTTTTCATCAATATTTCATCGTCAATCTGATTGTCTCCTGCTTTTGTGAACTGATATTTAGTAATAATTAATATTTATTTAAAAATATATATCTCCAAATATATATTTCAAAATTAGATTTCATATTAATTTAAGTACAGATAGTTAGTTATAGGATTGCAGTTTTTTTAAGTGTGTACCAGTAAAATTAGTAAATTTATACGGTGACTAAATACATGTAAAATATTTGAAAATTTAATTAATTTTAATATTTGTTTTATAAAAATAATCTTATAAATATTTAAAATATGTTGATGGATGGAATTGTAATATTATAATAGAAAATTACACATCATATATGTAGATATACTCCATCTTAAACGTTTGGTATTGCATTAAAATATTTTCAATAAAATATGCATATTTCTAAATATATGTAATCCTTTACCATTTAATAACCAAAAAAGAACACTTACCGATTACATCACACTACCTAATCACATTTGTTGCAGTTTATCAAACTATCTGAAAAGGAAATGTACAAACAGTTCGATTACCAATATTAAATTTATGTTTAACTTATTATAAACAAAATTATTAAATGAATTTTATGCATTTCATTTTTTTAATTATTTTAAAAATAAAAATATAATTTTCCGCATAATATACAACCTACACACTTCATATTCCCGGTAACTCTAACGTACTCAGCGTAAATGAAGAGACATCTTATAGAAATACCTTTTTATTTGATGGACAACATGTTAACATCAATGGATACACCGTGATAGGTAGCCACGACTGTACGGTTGGCCACACAGCATATATGATATATCTGGTGGCTATCTGGGAGTGTCGTCTTCTGCAGGAGTGAGCTTTAGGTTACTTTTACTTATATATATTTATAATTTTAATATATAATATTTTTTTGTTTGTTTGCGTAAGTTTAAGATGATTGTGCGTTTAA
Source organism: Pinus taeda (assembly GCA_000404065.3). Taxonomy (NCBI): domain Eukaryota; kingdom Viridiplantae; phylum Streptophyta; class Pinopsida; order Pinales; family Pinaceae; genus Pinus; species Pinus taeda. Next base: position 7,971 of record APFE031163065.1, on the reverse strand, counting down.
CTTTTGCTTTAAGAAAAATTCAGCTCAACAAAACAAAACATAAACATTACGGTCTTTGCTTACAGATATTACAATACGATGGACAATCCTTTTTATCACACGATTGTTACAAAAATTTAAAAGTGTTAGCACTAATGCTCCACATTATTCTTTTGGTAACCCTCACATGCTCTATCCCATCTTTTGATAAATACTACTGATTACACATTATTGTCGACATAATGTGTAATCTCACAGCTTAGTTTTCTATGCCGACTGTCTCCGTCCTCAAACCTTCCTCTTTATTTATAATCCTCTCTATTTATAATCTAATACGGCAACATATTGTTGTAAAATATAAAATCCACATTTCCTGGGTGGAAACCAGACATTTGAGAAAAGGTTGGAATATGGGTGGAAACCAGATATCTGTTAGTATGGACGAAGATGAAGCTTTTCTTCGACAGTACCCCATAAATGTGATCGTATCCTGCATTTGCGCACTGATATTTACTATGTTGCTCTCTTTGGATGTGTACAAGGCTTTCCAGAGGAAAGCCTATTGGATCCCAGGTGAATCTTTGGTTATTAGCGCTCTCATTATTCAGTTGCTCTCTTTTATTGACATTTTCAATATAACTATAAATTCAGAAGACAGTGGCTTAAACTTCCAGCGGGTAGAAATTTTGTTTGACGACCCACCTTTCATTGAGAGCAAAAGAGTTACGATCTGTGCTTTCATTAGTTATTTACTTCCTGGGGTGGTCCGTTCGGGTTTGGGAACTGTGTGGGGCGGTATTGGAGCATTGTCGTGAACTGTAATATGGCACATGGGTAATGAAGTTTACTTCGTTCTGAAGTTCATGAATTCTGATTTGGAACACTTTTTGCTTGATAGGATATGGTTCATAGTTTGCCATGCCATCCTCTTCACAACCCTCATATTGTTGGTTGTACTCTTGAGCTGCGCGGTCATAACAGGTAAAAGCATTCGAAAGATCATCTCTCGACAGGTTCAGTTAGCACTCTCATGTTGTTGCAATTGCTCGGAAAAACAACAGTGTGACAACATTGAGAATCACGTCCTCAAATGTTGGATCCTGTGTCGTGCTTCCCGACCTGACTATATCATGGCCAGATCAGTTTTCATTTCATTTGCAGGCCTTCTTAACACAATTTGCTTTGTGTTATTTTTTTTTCTAAATAAAATTACTCTATTGACATTAAAAGGGCGTAAATTTACATGTAGACCATAGTCAAAAACAGCTGCCCTGAAGGAGCTGTAGAGACTATCAGAAACACTGCTCTTGACAGAGAACTTAGCCGAGAACTAGTAATCAAATTCCACACAGGGAACAAGTATTGACCTTCTTACTGAGCTTGCAAAAATTCAAAGAAACTTGCAAATTGAACCCTATCTTGCACTTGTGAACCCACTTATCAGCATGCACAAAAATGGGCCGCATGACAAGAAACAGAGGCATCAAAAAATGAACTACACATCTGGTGGCTCTTCCACAATTCTGCACCATCCGAGGCATATCCCTAGCATGAGCGGCGTCAGCTTCAGATGGACCAGGAGCCGCCGGCGTCATCACTACGTCCAAGGCATTGCAAGCAGGGGCCTCCGGAACCTGCAAAGAAAGAGGATTCAACGCAGAGACAAAGGCAGGGCCCTCCTGGTGAGCGCTGGACTCTTCCATCTCCTGGGCTTCCTCATGGAAGAGCACCGAGATGTGAGCAGTAATCCTTGGACGATTCTGAGAGCAATTGAAGGTGAAAATTGCAGAGCCGAAAGAGGGAGAAGATGAGGAGTCTGGAGGACGTGGCTCATGGTAATGGCTGGGCAGGTGAAAACGCCCTCTCCCACTGCGAGTGCGAGGGTAATGGTTGGCTATGAAATCGCTGGAGAGGGAGGGAGAATTGGAAGACGGGCTGAAGGGCATGCGCCGAGTGCCCATGCGGCTCCTCATTATGTGACGAAGACGGGGCATAACTAAGATAGCAACAGCATTGTGAAAACAAAACCGTTCAGACCCCGTGACAGAACTCGGGCGATTTAGATGAGTGTCCGAACGAGGGATAGAGGCCTTTGAAAGCAACCTGGAAATAGACAGAGGCAGCCTTTAAGGATTGCCCGAGCACAACCAGGCCATTGAAGCAACAGAGCGTGACAGACCACAACCAGACCAACAAAGCACCAGAGGCTCCAAAGCAATCCCATGGCTGAGCATGTATTTATCACTCTTCGTCCAGCCTCGAATTGCACCCGCCATAACTACTACATTGAAGAGAGTCGAGGCCCAGTGCATACCAGAGCGTGCAGAGGCGGTAAGGAAATCGGCGGACAGGCTGGGCGGATCAAAGCTGCTTGACGTGAAGCAAATGCACCAAACAATCCTCAAATGCTAATGTTTATTCTTCATCGTGTGATTATCCATGTGGTACAGGGCAGGCAGGTGTCGAACCACCTCTCCCCACCCCTGTCCCATCACATTATCCCTCTGTCGAAACACCTGCATCCGAGGAGTTTGCTTTGTGTTATTAGTAGCTAAATGTAGTTCGTTTTGGAAGAAGTTCACGGAGGACTGGCCGATCTATTATACGCTGATATTATTGATGCAGTTTGTGTTCATCCTTATAGGATGGATAATGGTGTTATTGAAATGGTTCACAACCGTTATATAATTTCCTAGGGATGTGCGGTACTTGTTTCACATGGAAGATTTCTGGACAAGAAGTATCATTGATATTAATAAGGATATGGATGCGCATTTAATATCCGGATTGTTTCGTGGGAAAAAAAAATCTTGAAAGGACCCCATTAGAATCTATCATTTTGAATTTAATCACAACATTTAGGCTTCATTATTTATTATTTATGATGGTGTTTTTGCTTCAAAAACTTATAATTTCACTGAGCAAAACCTGTTGGTGTTTATCGGAACTTGTATTCCGAATGATCAGGCCTTTCATAATGAGCCGAGAAAACAACACCCTATTGTTTGGCTTGAACAGATCAGCACTAAAGACTGATCAATTATACCAATACAAAGCAGCTTTGGACACCATACGAATGCCAGGGGAAATCGCCAGCAGCCTGTGGATAGAAAATCTATCGGCCTTTAGCAAAGAAAAGAATAACATGAAGAAAAGTTTAGAAATTGTTGAGGATACTTGTGCAGAGTTGATCACTTTAATGGGATACAAAATAGGGACAGTGGAAGATGAAGCTCCCACCTCTCTAGAAGAAGGAAAACAATTCCACGAAGTTGGAAAAACTTCATGGAAAATGAGAGCAATCTTGTTGATTCATTTTATGATGTATTTTTATGACGGGACTAATTATGATGTCATCAAAGATTCTTTTGAAGCTTACTCTCAAGCATGGCGTTTCATGGATATTGTTGATAGTTTAGATCCTGAAGGCCACTTAGTAACTCTGACCGCCGACACAGAATTTGACACCATTAAGAAGATTTGGGGCTGCGTCAATCCACCCAACGTGAACATCTCAAACAAATTACTGGAAGAGTATTCATCCAATGTCTCAAACAAATTACTGGGAGAGAAGATCAAAATCCACTGAAATAGCTTATGGAACAGTGTGATAGAGAGGCAAGAACAGGCACCATAGAGCGTCAAGAGGACTCCAGGGACTAGATGGCAGTCGCAGCAAAAATCAGCTTGTATAAAGTATCGAAAATAGTGGATGTTAAATCTGTTAGACCAGAGCATACATAACTCATAGAAGATTTATACTCAGAGACTTAGACGACAATAGCAGAGAACAATTCACAGAGACAGACAAATGGAGAAACAACAAGATTACTTAGTCAAAAACAACGGAACAATCACTGGAGAACATAAATCACTTTGCATTTCATAATAGGCTTGGGCCTTGGCTTGATTTCCTTGGCTAGAGAAATTACAAATTTATAGAGGCAGAAGAAGGATCTAGAATCCTGTGTGTGATTCAGATGGAGATCTAGAATAATCTAGAAACCACTGGCGGTGTAGGAGGATCTAGAATCCTGGAGATCTAGAAAAATCTAATCTAGAAGGATCTAGAATATTGTGTGAATTTGGCTTCACACTTAACATTCTCCCACTTGAAGCCAAATAAGAATCATCAAGTCACACCGAGTCCTACCATGCCTCTACATAACTCATGTTTATTTCATGGTAGAATCTTAGTGAGCATATCAACAATGTTCTTATCTGTATGGATCTTTTCTAAGGATAATTGTTCTTCCTCCAACACATGCCGGATCCAATGGTACCTTAAGTCAATGTGCTTGGTTTTTGAATGAAATGCTGGGTCTTTCGGCAAGTGAATGGCACTCTAACTATCACAATATAACACATACTTGTCCTGCTTTATTCTTATCTCTCCTAGGAATCACTGCATCCACAACATCTCTTTACAAGCTTCTGTTGCAGCTATGTACTCTGCTTCTGTTGTAGAGAGGGCTACTATTATTTGTAGCCTTGACATCCAAGATATTGCTGCACCTGCAAATGTATATAAATAACCTATTGTGGACTTTCTGGTATCCATATCTCCAGCCATATCCGCATCTGTAAATCTTTAAGCAAAGTCTCATCATGGCCAAAACATAAACAATAATGACTAGTACCCTTGAGATACCTTAAAATCCATTTTACTGCTTGCGAATGTTGTTTGCCTGGATTGGTAAGGAACCTGCTCACTACTCCCACTGAATATGCAATGTTTGGTCGTGTGCATACCATAGCATATATCAAACTGCCAACTGCTGAAGCATAAGGAACTCTGCTCATCTCTTCTTTCTCTTTGTCATTACTAGGACATAATTCAATACTCAATTTGAAGTGGTCTGCAAGGGGTGTACCAACTAGTTTGGCATCCTTCATATTAAACCTGTCAAGCACCTTCTTGATATATTTTTCTTGTGACAGCCACAAACTTTTGTTTTTCCTGTCCCGCATAATCTTCATGCCCAATATCTGTTGTGCTAGTCCCAAATCCTTCATTGCAAATTTGCTACCCAAATCTTTCTTCAACCTATTGATCTTATTCTTATCATGCCCAACAATCAACATGTCATCCACATATAACAATAATATGATATACTTTCCTTGATCATACTTTTTGATTTAGACACAATAGTTAGCTTCCAACCTCTGAAAACCATGTTCCAACATGAATGAATCAAATTTCTTGTACCATTGTCGAGGTGCATGTTTCAACCCATAGAGACTCTTCTTCAACCTACAAACAAGGTCTTCTTTGCCTTTTTCTATGAAGCCTTCTGGTTGCTTCATATAAATTTCTTCCTCGAATTCATCATGAAGGAAAGTAGTTTTTACATCTAATTGTTCACATTCTAGGTCTAAAGTAGCAACTAGACCAAGAATGACTCTAATGGATGACATTTTAACAACAAGTCAAAAAATTTCAGTGAAGCCAATACCTTCTGTTTGGGCAAAACCTTTCACTGCCAGTCTTTCTTTATACCTTTCCTTCTTTTCATCACCTTCATGCTTAATCCTGTACACCCATTGTTTTTGTAGAGCCTTTCTACCTTTTGGGAGGTTTACAAACTGTCAAGTTTTATTTTCCTGCAAAGAGTTCACTTCTTCTTCCACTGCTTTCTTCCATTCTTTATTGTGCTCGATTTTACAAGCTTCTTGAAAACAATTAGGTTCACCTTCATCAGTCAACAAAATATAGTTTGAAGGAGGATACCTTTGTGAAGACTTATGAGGCCTAGAAGATCTGTGAACCAACTGTGGTTGTGCATTATCAGATTGAATCTCCTGTAAAGGTTCCTGCAAGATTCTTTCTTCTTGTTGTTCATTATTTTCCACTTGTTGTTCTTCATGCTCCTGAATTTGCTGTTCATTTTCTTGTATTGGTGGTATGTTTTCCTGCTGCTCTTCAAACCTGTCAATAACCTTCTTGACCTCCAAATCACTTACAGTCCTCTTGAACATTTTTGACTCATTAAATATAACAGCCCTACTTCTAATAATTTTATGTTTGACTGGATCCCATAGACGATAACCAAGATCTTCATCCGCATATCCCAAAAAAATGCATTTCATAGATTTATCATCTAGCTTAGTTCTATTTTCTTTGGGAATATGTACGAATGCTTCACATCCAAATATTTTCAAGTGAGAGTAATTCAAATTCTTACAAATGCAAACTTTTTCAGGGATACCGCCATCCAAGGCTGCATTTGGAGATCTATTTATGAGGTAGCAAGTAGTCCTAACTGCTTCAGCCCAAAAATTCTTCTCCAAACCAGAATTGGACAATATACTTCACACCTTTTCCATAATGGTGTGATTCATCCTTTCTGTGACACCATTTTGTTGAGGAGTACCAGGCACAGTCTTCTCATGCTTTATGTCAACCCTGTTACAATATTCCTTAAATGCATTTGAGCAATATTCTCCACCATTATCTGTTCTTAAACACTTTAGCAATTTGTTAGTCTCTCTTTCAATAGCAACACAAAATTTTTGAAATATTCCAAACACTTTACTTTTATTTTTCATAGGATATTCCCAAACTTTCCTGGATGCATCATCTATAAATGTTACAAAATATGATGCTCCTCCTAATGATTTGATGTTAACAGGCCCAAACACATCTGAGTGTACCAATTCTAACACATTTTTCTTT
>APFE031163058.1:118376-147877 GCA_000404065.3 Pinus taeda | reverse complement strand
CCACCTGCTGCAATTCGTCTCTATCTTTCTTTAAATTAGAAACTTGTGTTTACAATGTACTGGTGCAGTCCTTTACCAGTACGCAGGCTGCAACCTGCAGAGAGCTGCAACTCTCTCTCGTTTTCCAGCTCTCTTGGAAGGGAGCTACAACCCCCTCAGCTCTTGCACTAGCCAAGATACTAGTACGTAGGTGCTGGCCTACAGAAGACTACAACCTTCTCTTTCTTCCAGGGACCACGTTTCATCAATTTTCAGACTGGATCCATGAACATCAAATGATCATCAAGAAATTCTTCATCAACCAAACTCCTTTTCACCAACTAGATCTGAAATCAAGTAGATACTTCTCTATGAGCTGTACCCAAACACAGTACCAGAAACCACACAACAGAACCCAAAACACAGCAGCAATAAGCAGAAACAGCTAGATCACAGCTTAATACATATACGCAATTTCAACAATTTGCAACTTGCATGCATACGCATCTGCGTATGGAACAACCTGCGTATATGCGCTTTTACTTCCCCTAAACTGCGTGTATACGAGCCTTCGCTTTACTGAACCTGCGTACAGATCTATAAAGAACAACACACTCTTCCAGATATTCAATCAGTAATTAACCCAGATTATCAGACTTATAGATCAGATAAGCGCCACATCAAGCAGATCAAAATCATACAGAGATACTATCATTTAGGCTTAAAGATTATGACCCATGAATAGACCTTATCCTTCCTTTTGCGCTAAGGTTCCTCCTTCCTTTAGATCCAAATCTGCGTCACCATCCAATATACCAGCTCTAGCACTTTTTCAGATCTTCAATAATAAACCAGATGGTGATTTGTCACAAGATCTCCTTCCTCTTTTATAGTCCTAGGCCTTCCCCAATACCATGGTCCAAAACCATAACATTTCAATACCATGAACCCAAAACTAGGGATCGACACAATTGATGAGACGCCATGGTCCAAAACATAGGTTCAAGTTCCAAGATCTAACTGCCATGACCCAAAAGAATGATCACCAACATATACGCGCTTTTGTAATGTATAACCCGCGTGTATACGCGCCTTCGTCTAGATTAACCTACGTATATGTCTTTTTCTACTTTCTGAGTGCATGAATTGAGATCTGTTACCAAAGAAGGTTGCCATCAAGAACAACACCTGTGCCATAGCTCCAAACCTATGCCATAATGCCAACAGATTTCACAATGCACTCCAGGTAAATTGTTGTCAACCAAAACATTGGAGTAAGCATGCAATCAAGAATTGGAGAAGAATGGAAGATTAATTGCCAGCATCCAAAGTTTAACTTGGGATACCTATTGGTTTTTATTAGTAAAACCATACAGTCAAAGGGTCTCCCTCAAATGTTTAACCGATGCGATCAGTTGTATCATTCCCAAAATCCATGATGCCACATACTCAGCTCAACTACATTCTCGTCTCACTCGTCCTCCGGAATTGGAATCGATGCTTGCAATCTGCCAACTGAAATCGAAAGGAGATCATCCGAAACAATGAATCATGTTGTCGACTGCAAACAAACCTATTGTTGAGAAGATACTCATGATTTAGTTGCACCAATTAATAGCATTTTATTTTTGTAATTAGTTAGCTTAATTAGTATTTATAGACCCTTTCATGCATTTAGAAAGGGTCCTCAGTTTTTGTATAAACTCAATTCTCGAAGTTGCACTATTGTGCTTCTGGTATATTTTTTTACAAAGACTGGGTCAGTATTCCGAATTCTAACAAAGAAAGCTTTGATGGGATGTGGATTGTTTCCTTGATGTGAAAGTGTTTCTAAGTTGGGAAAAGGAATTTGAATGCAATTGATATCGGGAGTGATCCAAATAACATATGGTACTATTATCTATGATCTTGTTTCATTCTGTCATGTGAATCGTCATTTGTTTACTCTTGCTATCTTTGGATATATGTATGTGTTTTTTAACAGCAATCCTTATATTTTTCAGTATTGAATGTTTAAGGGGTGTTATTGTTTTAGTCATATATGTATCAGTGATATATAAAGGATAGTGTAATAATGTTTTAATGATTACTTTGTTCAACTACTTGAAAAAAGTAATTATCATATGAATAAATGTCTTTGTTTACCAATAGAGTCATCTATATGCCTGTTTGTGGATAAAGATTATCAAACGTTACACTAAAAGCAGAAATTTCCCGGGATAGGATAGTTATTCATATTTTTACTTTTTTTTTTTATATTAAATCATTTATCCATTATCATTATATTAGAGAACCACCCATTTATCCATCCCCTTTTATTCATCATTGGGAAACTGGTCCCATTATTTCCAGTCGGAGCCACCACACCAAACAGAAAAGGACCTATCTTTAAGGTCCGAACCGGGTGGTTTTCCCTGATGCTGTTGAAGTGATTTTCGAGGCATCAACATTTTTGGCGCCAGAAGGAGGGCATGAACTATGAATGGTGAGCAAACCAAAACCTATAGACCATTCTGAGAGTAAATCTCCCTCCACCTCACCTCAAACCTCCTGTTTGAATTCTAGAACACCAGTATTCAAACGACAAGAACATGAGTCAACTACCACTGCTCAATCTCACCATACTTCAGATCGATTAAGTCCTGAGTCTCCTAAAGTTCAGTCTCTCATACAGAAACTTCAAGGCTTTTCGATATCACCACAGAAATCTGAAGTATCTCAAGGCAGTGAGACTTCACAATTCAATCTACCTCACCCTCTCATCAGACTTCAAAGTGGAAAGCTCGGTATTGAACCTAATGAGTTACCTTTACCGAAAAGGAAAATGGCTAAAAAGAACACTGAAGGATCGGACAGTGAGACTTTCTCATCATCATCCTCCATTTCATCTTCTCCATTGCAAAGTCAACCATCCACTCCTACATTACACATTGTTATTGAGCAGGGATCGGCAACTTCAACATCCCAACTTATTCAATTTTCAATATCAACTCCTTCCCAAACATCTGGAATTTCATCAACAATATTATTTGTTATTAGTTCTACGATGGATCAGAATCCATGGAATAGTGTTGGTGTGGTCACTATGCCTGCACCATTACACCCATTGCCAAATTCTCTTGAAAATGGTTGCCGAAATTTAATCCAGATGCCAGAACACTAACCGAAGAACATATTAACAATTTCATGTTATCAGTTAATTTAAAAGGAGTGACAGAGGAAGATGTTGTCGTTAGGATTTTCCCTTATACTTTACAAGGATCAGCTAGGTCTTGGTATTTTTCCCTGCCCTTTGGATCCATTACCAGCTGGAACATTTTTCAAGAACAATTTCTCACTAAGTATGGCGATGATAGATCTTTAGCAACATTAATCAATGATCTTTCAAATCTTAGGATAGAATCTAAAGAACATATCAAGGACTTCAACTCGCGATTCAATAAACTCTTGAATAAGATTCCAACCGACTTTAAACCAAGTGAGAAAATCAGAAGCGAATGGTATATAATAGCCCTACCTTCAAATATAGCCATTTTTGTAGATAGAGCTGCAAAACCAACATTAGCTGAAAACATGAAAGAGCCGCTTGTTGTAGAGAAACGCATTATTGCTTTAGAAAAGAAATCTGCTCTTGAAGATAGAAAATCCAAAAAAGTTTCTTTTAAAGATGATTTAAAGAAGAAAACCCCTAAAGATCCATATGATATGCAGGGTCTGCAAAAGGTCCTCAAGACTATGTCAAATGAAATGGTTGAAATAAAAAAACAAGTAGTTGAAACTTCAACAAAGAGGCCATTTGGAAATTTTAAGAAACCTGAATCAAAACCACCAAATGTTATATCTAATGAAGACTCAGATCCTGAAGAGGTGAAGAAGATGAAACAGTCTTGCCATCCGAGGAACCCAAAGAGGAGGAGATTGTCGAATGCCATGGGATGTGGGAATTCATTTTACCTAACTCTAATACCAAAAATGAACAAGAAGCTTTCCTTGTGACAACCAGGAGTAAAGGTACTCCTGAACCTATTCAGTCAATTTCAAAGAAAAGGAGTGCAGGTACCACTACTATAAAAGAAACGGTTCCCACAAAGAAATCTACGGAAATAACATCTCGAAATCAACCATCATCTTCAAACATACCCTCAACATCTAAGACGTTGCTAGTATCATACTCAATGGATTACAATATTATTGATGATATGAAGAAGACAAAGGAAAACATTACTATGTTTGAACTTAGCAAACTCAAAAATCAGTAGAAATTACTTCTTAAGGAACTAAATGCAGTACCTTCTTCACCTCTTCCTAATGCTGTGTTCTCCAAAGCTGCAAATGATTTAGGTCAACCACCTCCTGGTAGAGTAGAAGCTACTGATGTAGTTTTAATCGGAGACAGATCAAATTCTCATACTCCCCCTTTTCTCTTGACCTATGAGATCTATAATAGAAATCTACACAACTGTTTGATTGACTCAGGGGCATCCTCTAATATAATGCCAGCTTCAATTTGTTCCAAATGGAACATTGAACCCCAAAAGTCTGCAATTCATATTGTACAGTTGGATAGAACTAAGGTCCAGGATTTAGGGGAAATCAACTCCATAACGATCAGGTTATCGGCTGATCCACGAGTGGTTTAGATAATTGATATTTTAATCGCTGATATACCTGAATTTTATGGTTTAATTTTGAGTAGAGACTGGTATGAGAAACTCCATGGTTATATTTCTACTGATTGGTCCCATATGTGGCTACCTTATAAAGGAAAGCCAAATCAGATCAAAATCGATTGGGAGAAACATATGACCCATAACCCATACTGTCACTGAATTTGAACAGGAAAATCAACCCATAGCATTCAATAACAATATTTTGGGGAATTACTAATCCGAATCATTCTTTGACAATTTCACTGCCCAACCATCTCCTTTCTCAGTTAATAATTTCACATCCCAAATTGAAAACTTTTCACAAACCGATAGATCAAGATGTGTCAATATTGCTAAGGAAACTGTAAATAAAATTGTTGATAATACCTTATTTTGGTCACTATACTTTGATGGGTCTAAATCTAGTGAAGGTGCAGGAGTAGGGTGTATTTTAGTTAGCCCTGAAGGAGAAAAAACTATGTTATCATGTAGATTGGAATTTGAATGCACAAATAATGCAACTGAATATGAGGCCTTAGTTCAAGGACTCTATAAAGCTATTGGTCTTAAAGTTCAATATTTGAAAGTGTTTGGTGATTCAGGAATTGTTATAAAACAAGTTAGAAATATAATTCACTGTCTTTCTAGTCATCTCAAACACTATTAATCTTTGGTGCAAGAACTCATATCTCAATTTTTAGCATTCAATATTTCTCCTATCCCTAGATCCCAAAATGCAGCAGTGGACCTGCTAGCTAATGTTGCTTCCAAACTCCTACCTTCCGAAGATTACAACCCAAACAGATTTTCAGTAGAGTTAATTTTTAGACCATCAATTCCCGACAATGTCACCAATTGGCGAGTGTTCAATCATGATGAACAAATTTTAAATTTCTTGACTTTTGACAAGTACTATGATGATCAAATCATTGATGAAAGCGATCATGACCTTCAAATGAAGGAAAATCAAGAAGAAAACTCAATACCAAAACCAGTGGTTAAGCTAGAAGATCTTTATGATATTAAATATAGGTTTAAACAGGTGACCAATTCAAAGCTCCAGAGTTCCACTTTAAGATTTGAATTGATAAACCTAGGTACTGAGGAAAACCCTCAAAACATGAATTTTGGATTAGGACTTTCTTTAGAAGAAAGAACTGCATTCATTAGGTTATTACGAAAAAATAAATATGTCTTCGCTTGGAAATATGATGATTTGAAAACATACGATGCATCGATCATTCAACATATTATTCCATTGCTTTCTGAACAAAAACCAGTGCAACAGAAGTTAAGGAAAATTCATCCTAACCTAGAGAGTAAAATAAAAACCGAACTAAACAAACTCTTGAAGGCTAAGATCATTTTTCCTATCAAACATTCAAAATGGGTGTCCAATATGGTGCCTGTTAGAAATAAAAATGGCGACATCAGGATTTGCATAGATTTCAGAAATCTTAATAAAGCAAGCCAAAAGGATAACTTCCCTTTACCTACCATGGAGAAGACACTCCATTCAGTAGTTGGTTCTGAGTTAATGTCCTTTATATATGGTTTTTCAAGATATAACCAGATTCTGGTCCATCCTGATGATAGGCTTAAAACTACCTTCAGAACTAAATGGGGGACTTATGCTTACCAAAAGATGCCTTTTGGACTTATCAATGCAGGAGCTACATTCCAAAGAGCAATGGATATAGCATTCAAAGGATTGATCAATAAAACCATAGTTGTCTAATCATTTACATGATTTAAAACAAATCTTTGAACATTGCAGAAGGTATGGTATCTCACTCAATCCAAAAAAGTCCTTTTTTGCTCTTAATCAAGGAAAGCTCTTGGGCTCCATTGTTTCAAAAGATGGTATTTATGTTGATCCAGATAGAATTAAAGAGATTTATGATATTCCATTCCCTCATAATAAAAAATCCATGCAGTCATTTTTGGGTCAAATTAACTTTGTTAAACGATTCGTTCTAGATTTTTCCCAGATTATTTTACCATTGCAAACAATGATTAAGAAAAATTCAGTGTTTAAATGGGGTCTGGAGAAAAAGAGGCATTTGATTCTATCAAACAATCAATAATTAATGCCCCTGCTTTAAGCACTCCCAATTTTTCAAGTCATTTCATACTGTATACTCTCGCATCCACCTCGTCTTATGCAGCAGTGCTAACTCAGATTATTGATCCAAACTTGGAGGCACCAATTTCATTTTACAGTTCAAATCTTCCCGGTGCTAAACTTAATTATTTGGAAGTTGAAAAGAAAGCCTTTGCTATATACAAAGCTGTCAAACACTATAGACCCTTTCTCTTAAAAGCTCACACAAAATTTATAGTTCCTTTTTCAGCAGTAAGACAATTACTAATTCAAAGGGAATTAGGAGAAAAAAGGGCAAAATGGGTCACAACATTACAAGAATATGACTTAGAAATCAAGCCAGAAAATATTGTCAAAGGCCAAGGTTTTTGTAGGTTGTTAGTAGGAGCATCCAATATTCAAGAACCAGAAGGTACAGAAGATACTGAAGAAATCAATCAGATAAGTATCACAGATCCTGAATCACAATACCAGATCTGATTTTCTATTTAAAAAATGGATACGCACGTTCTAATCTCTCCTATAAAAACAAACATGCCATTAGATTGAAAGCAAAAAACTTCATAATTATAGATGATGTACTGTTTAGGCGAAATTAGGATTCAATTCTATTAAGATGCCTAGAAAAACCTAAAGTGCAAAAAGTTTTGCAGGAGCTACATGACGGACCAGCAGGAGGACATTTTGGAGCTGATACAACAACCTACAAAATTATTCATGCTGAATATTATTGGCCCACACTGTTCAGAGACACTCACGAATACGTAAGGAAATGCCGAAGTTGTCAAATCTCCAGTGGAAGACAAAGAAAACCAGCTTTCCTTTTAGAACCAGTGAACATTGAACAACCTTTCAAGCAATGGGGATTGGATATCATTGGGGAAATCACTCCACAGTCATCCAAACAACATAAGTATATCCTCACTGCCACTGATTACTTTACTAAGTGGGTTGAAGCAATTCCTCTGAAGACAACAAACTCTGAGGCAATTATAGAGTATAGATCAATTCATTATTACCAGGTTTGGTGTCCCAAATGCTCTTGTTTTTTATAATGCATCTTATTTCTCTGGGAATTCTATGTTTGAGTTCACTATCAAAAAAGGGTTTAAATTGAAATATTCTACGAATTACTATCCCCAAGGTAATGGTTTAGTAGAATCCACCAATAAAAGTCTTATCAGAATCATTAAGCGAACTATTGAGCAGAATCATAAAAACTGGCATAAATCTTTGATATTTGCACTATGGGCTGACAGAATAACACAGAAGGCTTCCATAGGTACTTCTCCATTTAATCTAGTATATGGGAATGAAGATGTCATACCAACCAATTTAGTACTTCCATCTCTAGCTTTAGTGCAGTTTATTGAAGAAAGTCCCTCATCTTCTATTCAACTAAGACATGATCAAATTTTAAAATTAGAAGAAGAAAGGGAAAAAGCTAGAATTATACATGCAAAACATCAACAAATTATCAAGTCATCTTTTGATTCAACTTCATCCAGTTCAAATCAATTACAAGTTGGTGATCTAGTTCTGAAATGGGACAAATCCCATGAGGATAAAGGAAAACACACTAAGTTCCAGAAAATGTGGCTCGGACCACTTCAAATCAACGAGAAGATAGGCCCTTCTACTTTCATATTGCAAGATCTATCATGTAAGAGAGATTCTCTTCCTGTTAATGGCCTTATCTTGAAAAAATTCTTTAATTGAGGAGGTAACTCCTTCTCCCTTTGTAAATATTCAATTTTTAGCAAAATTTGCGTTCATAGTTTTTAGGATTATTGGAAAATAAAGTTGTAAGATGTATTCCATTGGCCTTTGCTATACTGAAAAAGTTTCTCAAAAGAAATAGTTTTGATATTTACTTTTAAAAATGGAAACCTTAAACAAAAGGAAAATTTTTAGGAAATTAGGTATATTTAGATTCTAAAACCCCATTTTATTTTTGTGAAATCTTCTCAAGATTTAGAAGTACTGTAAATCATTTTAATGTTTTCAAATGGCCAAAAAAATTGGTTATCAATACAAAAACAGAAACTGATCAATCTTAGCATCTTCAACTCTTATCCCGTCATCCATGCTCTCTTAAGGAGAAAATTGTTCATCCCATTCATCAAAGTTTATGATTACTCAGAGTGCAATTCTAAAATTTATTTGATATAAAAGATAAGGGGTCTGATTACAAGCCTTCTTACCATGATCATTGGGGAATAGTTCAACTGAGATTACCAATACTGCATACCAAAACAGGGTAATGGCTTCCAATTATAAGACAAGGGGTTTCATCACGAGCCAGCTTGTTCAGTTAAATTACAATCAATGAATGGCATTGTCAAACAGCTGGCCACCAAACTAGGACAATGGCTTTTTATCTTGAAAAATAAGAAAAAAGAAAAGTGATACAAAATATGAAGGCATATTTTTGGATTCATTCTTTTAATTATACTCTGAAATGGATGGGATAATAAATGATTAGATGGTTAAAAGGTATCCTTGTCGAGACTATAGACGTTTGCTGGCAGCAGAGGCTCTACCTATGACAAAGGAGTCATTATAAAGCTAAGTTGGAAAAGTTCTTTGTTTTATCATTATCAACCAATTAAGGCTAATTTAAAACTTAGAATGTATTTAATTTTAACAAGAGAAGAAAATAGTAGAAATAGCTATTATTATATTCAGAATTTATATATACCTAGTTATATTAGAATTCTCCTCTTAGATAAGATTTCTATATAAAGAAAGTTTAAGTATTTCAACATTTTTCAGAGATAACTGTTTCTCCCAGTAAACTCGCCAAATTGTTTTACTGTACAACACCCCCATTTCATATTAATTTCTTTCTAACTATAATATGAAATGGGTCCCTTTTAAACATAGATGTGTGAATAAATTGGTATCAACTCATCATTAGAAAATCCTTCATCAAAAGGTCCAATTGAAACATTATATTATAAACCTTATGAACTATAATGAAATTGGTCTTATGAATAAATATAAAATTCTTTATTATTGCGATAAAGCGATCGCAAGATTGCATATCGCAGCAACAAAGAAAACATAATACAAAGACCCATTGACTTACTCCGATCCAAAAAGTGAACAACTATCGGTTATCGGGAAAGGCGAACAACAAATATAATGAAAGACCCTCCCCTATTTCTCTTATGCAATATCGCTATCGGAAATTGGGGGATATAACGCAGTGCATGTTTATGATACCTTTAAATCTCCCGATGCGATAAAGTATATCGCCATCGGCGATCGGCGATTTCATAATGACATAAGTAATATGACCCGAGCCCATCCTCGATTGAAATACGTTAAGGCACGAGTTTCAAAATAGATTTAAAAGGCTTGCATGCATTATTTTGGATTATTATTAAAGCCTTCCCGTTCCCGATAGCGATTTACTTTTGATTATCTGCCAAAAAACTCAAGCCACGCTTGAATGAATCATTCGGCATATAAACGATATGATGGGTATTTAAAACTCCTTCACCATAATTGACAGTTTAAGCGGCCAATTAATGAAGCAGTTATGCCGAGATCTTCTCTGAGATTGTATTTGCGGCAGTATCACTATAATCTTTCATTATTCGCTAATTGATATAATTCTTTTATATTGGCTCACACTACCTATTCTCTATATCACGTTGATTTCATTCCTTGTGTAGAGCTCCGTCGAAATAACAAGTTCAAACCAAATGGGAAAGAAATCCAAGAGATTCGCGGCAGCAGCGACTCCCGCAATAATAGTGCAGTCCACCAATGATCCAGGACCAAGCAAAAAGGGATTGATTTCAGACACTACATGTCTTGGCCTTGGAAACACAAGTTGGCAAAGCATCTATAATTTAATTAAAGCAGAGGAGCCTAAGACAGTACCAGTACAAGCTATCACAGATTCAACTCGAAAATCAGAGGCTTCCCTGAAAGATTTAGTTGATTCATCTCTGCACAGAATAGCAGCATGTGATAAAATTCTTCCATACACTGATGTAGTGTGATGGGTAGTAGAGGAGATCCCAGTTTTAAACAGAACATTTTGCACAGTTGATGGAAGGATTTTTTGCTCATTTCAGCCTGATGACTTAAGGAAAATGTATCACTTGCCTGAACTTCAAAAGAAATATAATAAATCCTTTCTCGAGAAGTTCGCAAGCGAGAATGATACTGAATTGGCCCTAATTCGGGAGTGGAGACAGAACCCTGCAAGGCACAAACATGAATCTTCAGGTAAGTACTCTGTAGATTCATTATGTTCTCCTTACTGTTATGACGGGGTAATGATGCGTACAATTTGGGGATTGCATGATTCTGCAAAATTCACTACTGAAATGGTTCCTTTAATGGAAGCGACAGTTAGCAGTGAAGTAACGGATTGGGCAAACATATTGTAAGATAAATTAGCCACTGCAATTCTTGAGTTTAGAGCAAAAACTCGCGTGACCGATAGGTCTATTCCTCTGTTTTATTATAGTGTTTATATTTTAGATACTCTTTGTGGCAATTCTAAATTTCCTGTACTGGGGTGGAGATGGACTTCACAAGACCCCATGCCTATTCACATTTATCACCAAAAGTTATGGAAGGCTCACTATAAGGACGACTTGTACCAAATCTCTAATGGTTTTATGTTACGTATTTATTATGCCATTTTTGATAATCTTGCCCCAAAGATTTCTTCGGAAGCAGAGGTTCACCTAAACACTGTAGGAAATTGGTTCGGGGAAGACAAGTTCACATACATAAGGGTTTTTGGTAACCTTGCAAGACCTCATGTCCTTCCTCTGTATATACCTGACAAGCTATTAGCCCGAGAATTGGCCTACCAAATAACAACAGCAGGAACATCCAAGACTCTTAGGACTTCTAAAAAGCAGGCTTGGCCTACTTTTCCTTTGAGATATGGTGTTTATAATTTGCACGACTACAAGCATGCAGAGAAGGAGGCAGAGAAAATAAACATGCTCAATATTGCAACCATTCCTAATAGGCAATTCTATCTAAGGAAAGTTGCCTATACTGTGCTTGAACAAGCCAAACTTACAAGGTTTGATCATGAAAAAGATGAATTTGATGACCTGTTTTCTTCGGCAGAATCAATATTCCAGGTAAAAACGCTGGCCAAAATGAGATATAATGATGAAAGGCTAGTTGAATTCAATAGGCTCAAAGAACTGAGGTTGCAAACTCTACCTCTGCACTTATTAGCTACTACCCCGACAACATAGTCAAGCGAGCCTGAACAACAAATTATTGACAAACCTCCTACTGTAGGAAAGATTCTCGAAAGAGGAAAAGAGAAAGAGCAAGAGAAAGAGCAAAAAAAAGAACAGGACAAAGGCAGTGAAAATATCAATGTGGATACTCACGTTGATCCTAAGCTACTCCAAGAATGGCAACAATTTGACCCTATTATAAGCAATCTGGAAGGTCCACAAGGTACCAACACACCCAAAGTAACAGATGGACAAGATACAGTGTCAACAACGGTTCCAAAGGAAGGAACCAGTGGCCTACCCACTAGCACGGATGTAGAAATGATTCCAAAAGATCCATCCGATCAAATTATTTTGTAGATAGAAGGCATACCTCCATTAGATGTCTTTTACAGTCCCAAACACAAGGCTGTAGTGGAAAGACAGAGGAAAAGGAGAAGACTTGATCAATCTTCCCTGTTTCCAGCACAAATAGAAATAGCTAATGTAGTGTGGAAAGAAGAGTTTAACCCTTCTGACGACCTAACAAAACTTTCTCAGTATGCCGGAGATTATTCGGCAGCCACTATGGATAAGGCATCGGAATTAAGTAATCTACTTAAAGAAAAGGACCAAACAATTTTTTCGTTGCAATCACAGGTGTCCGAAGCATAGCAGAAAATTGAACAGTTGGAACAGTGACTATCAACACAGCAGCAAATAAACAATCAATTGAATAAGCAATTGCTTGAGGAGAAACAAAGGATAGACTCAAGCGCAATACAAAAGCAAAAATAATTATCCGAAGCATTGGCCAGGTTAAAGACAATAAATGAACAAATGATGAAAATGAAAGATGAGAAAATCGCTCAGTTGTCACATCAAGTAGAGAAGTTCAAGAGTCTTCCACAACCAGCAAATTTCAGGTCCAAAACTCTACAAATCAATAAAGCATTGGTTACACAGTTAAGACTGTTATGTCTTAACATTTCTCTGGTTGAGCCCCTTTGTGATATAACTACATCAATAGTTGATAAATCAATCGATGCCAGGTAGGATTTGGAATAGGCCGATGAGACTCTAAAAAAATTTCTTGCTTGGCAAGACACCAATGAAGGGCAGGCTGCAAATCTGCCAAAAATTCTAGAGTCACACAAGGAGATCCTTTTCTTAGAATGGCAGTCACAGCTGATAAAAGTAGAGAGAGAAATTTCCAGATGCAGATTATCTACAAGTACTTTAATTGAGTTAATCAATAACACTCTTTATCTATCTAACATGATTTTGTAATGCACTCCAGGTAAATTGTTGTCAGCCAAAACATTGGAGCAAGCATGCAATCAAGAATTGGAGAAGAATGGAAGATTAATTGCTGGCATCGAAAGTTTAACTTGGGATACCTATTGGTTTTTCTTAGTAAAACCATACAGTCAAAGGGTTGCCCTCAAATGTTTAACTGATGTGATCGGTTGTATCATTCCCGAATTCCATGATGCCATATACTCATCTCAACTACATTCTCGTCTCACTCGTCCTCTAGAATTAGAACCGATGCTTGCAATCTGCCAACTCAAATCAAAAGGAGATCATCCGAAACAATGAATCATGCTGTCAACTGCAAAAAAACCTATTTTTGAGAAGATACTCATGATTTATTTGTACCAATTAATAGCATTTTATTTTTGTAATTAGTTAGCTTAATTAGTATTTATAGACCCTTTCATGCATTTAGAAAGGGTCCTAAGTTTTTGTATAAACTCAAATCTGGAAGTTGCACTATTGTACTTCTGGTATATTTTTTTATAAAGACTGGGCTAGTATTCCAAATTATAATGAAGAAAGCTTTGATGGGATGTGCACGATTGCCTTGATGTGAAAGTGTTTCTAAGTTGGGAAAAGGAATTTGAATGCGATAGATATCGGGAGTGATCCAAATAACATATGGTACTATTATCTATGATCTTGTTTCATTCTTTCATGTGAATCGTCATTTGTTTACTCTTGCTATCATTTGATATATGTATGTGTTTTTTAACAGCAATCCTTATATTTTTCACTATTGAATGTTTAAGGGGTGTTATTCTTTTAGTCATATATGTATCAGTGATATATAAAGGATAGTGTAATAATGTTTTAATGATTACTTTGTTCAACTACTGGAACAAAGTAATTATCATATGAATAAATGTCTTTGTTTACCAATAGAGTCATCTATATGCATGTTTGTGGATAAAGATTACCAAACGTTACACTAAAAGCAGAAATTTCCCGAGATAGGATAGTTATTCATATTTTTACTTTTTTTAGATTAAATCATCTATCCATTATCATTATATTAGAGAACCACCCATTTATCCATCCCCTTTTATTCATCATTGGGAAACTAGTCCCATTATTTCCAGTCAGAGCCACCACACCAAACAGAAAAGGAGTTGCCTTTAAGGTCTGGATCGGGTGGTTTTCCCCGATGTTGTTGCAGCGATTTTCGAGGCATCAACACCTCCTTCGCTTTTGGATATTGCATATGGGAAACAAGGAGGGAAGATATTACAAGAGATACTTTGAGGGCTAAAATTGTTTATAGAGAATATTAAGCAAATCCAGCTACAGGTACAAGAAACACTGCAGAATTCGTAAGATAAGTATAAGGCTAGGCATGATCAACACAGAATAGAGAAATCGTTCAAGGTGGGAGATAGAGTATGGCTACAATTGAAAAAGGAGAGGATGCAAGGGCCTGGTAATAAATTCAAGGCTCTAAGGTATGGTCCCTTTGAGATACTGGGAATGGTGGGTGGTAATGCCTATCGACTCATTTTTCCATCATGTATGGGTATTTACTCGGTTGTGAATGTATAGAATTTGAAACTTTATGAGCCTTCCATGCTAGATCATGAAGAAGAAAAATTCCTACCTTCTGTGGAGGACTTGGCACCAGATACTCAGACAGAGTTGGTAGAAGATGTAGTCTTGCAAAAGAGGTCCAGAACTATAAGAAAGGGGAAGCATGACTTTTGGTAGATTGGGTTGAAGGGACAACTTCCAGGCAAAGCTAAATGGTACACTAGAGAGAAGGTGGAGGAAAAATTTCCTCACCTCATTCAATAAAATATTTTGGGGACCAAAAGCCTCCCAAAATGGGGAGTTGTGATCCAGAATGGATAATTATATTATTTTTAATCCATCTCAATGCATTCATAGTGGAAAATTTTAAGGAATAATCTCATGGGACCGTTTTTATCGGCGAAACCCTATTTGGAAAAACAATGTTTGAAACCTTCTGGGAGTGTTTTGAGAAATCAAATGAGATTTTTTAGGGGTAAAAATTTGCCTCTTTATTGCAACACATTTTCATACTATTCTACACACAAATATCTTTCAAACAATGCAATATGCGTGTCAATTGGAATCTGTATGCAAAAGTTATTCCACTCAGAAGTTGACCTTCCTTTTCTCACACCTATAGTTCGAGACGATACTGCATCAGCCCCCATTATTCATGGAAAATGGGTTATCCATGTGCTTTTGATGTAAAAGACTCTATAATATTCTATATTGTAACTCTAGTTAAGAGTTGATGTAGTCAAACTTAGCCACTAGTAAGCTATCGGGTTGTGTTATAACCGGGCCACTAGGAGGAAGAGGCATTCCATTCTTTGGAGAGAATTTTGTTCCATATTTGAGCAAAGATAGCCAAGAGAGATATGAGGTAGAAAAATCATAGAGGATTTGTGCACTGTAGCAACCAATGGGCCACAAACATTACTTATTTGTACCTGCAGCCTTATTTTCTAGATAGAGAAAGAGAGCGAAGCGGCCTCACCTTCCAGCGGGGTTTTCTCCTGAAAGGGTTTCTAAAAGTATATACATTGTGTGATATGTGTGTGAGAGAGCTTAATTTATTGTTCTACACTTTTCTGCATAATTTCCATTTGCATGCATGCACTAATTACAATTAAAATTATGGATCTAGAGTTTTAATAAAACTATAATAATGTAGAAATTCAGAATTTTAATTTATTATTATCAGATATGTTGTGACGAACTGTTCGGTGGAATATCCATGGTAGTTTACAGATCATTAGTAGCAAGAAGAATGTAGGAATCTAAGGAAATCCTACTATTTTATTTCATCACATGTAACTCCCTTAACAATAAAGCTTTGAGGACAAAGCTTTTCAAAGGAATGTACTATCCTCAAAGCTTTTCAAAGGAATGTACTATGTTATGACCCCAAAGGGAGGGCCATATTGGGTTAAATTTAGAGATGAAAATTTTGTAAACAACATGTAACTGGACATATGATTGTAAGCCCTGGTTAGGTATGCATACCCTTGTTTAGTGTAGAGTGATAGAGGTACATATAATTTCTTTTGAACTAGCTCCAAAGAGTTTCTCCAAGTCAATTTTCAAGGGGGGATTTTTATGTAAACTTGACTTGGTCGTATAGTCAAATGAATTAAGCTTACAATCATTGTTTTTGCCCACATGGTATTTGTGACCCATGGTATTGAGCTTGTGGATTACATGTAATGTAGTATTTAAAATGTCTAGAATCCTCCACCTTAATGTGTGATATGTGAGTAGATGTTAGTCTCACATGGCCAATAACTTGGCTAGTTTTGACCAAAAGGAAATTAAAGATATAGAGTTTCTCCCAGTAAATTTTAAAGGGGGTATTGTTAGGTAAACTTGACTTGGTCATATAGTCAAATGAATTAAGCTTACAATCATTGTTTTTGGGCACATGGCATTTGTGACCCATGGTATTGAGCTTGTGGATTACATGTAATGTTGTTATAGACATATTTGGGCACTACAAACCCAATCTTATATGTCCATAAACCAAGGGCTTCTAAACCCCTAAAAGTGTTGTTTCATACCCTAAAGGAATAAGGTCAGTTGATTACATCATCTCCCAGAAGTTCTCCATGACAAACTGCTCAAAACTAGTCAAAACTAGACCATCTCACCTGCTCCATGGTCAAATTGTGACGCATCCCACCTAATGCACATGGGGGGTGTGATGCATACTGAAAATCCCTTCTATGGGGTGTGATGGACAAGAGTAGACAAATGGCAGAGACATTTTGCAGGGTGGATGATCATGGAATCTTCCAGAAACTTCTCCTGTGACACTTGCCTCTCTGAATTCGCCCAGGGATGAGTAAGAGATCATGAAATCTCCAAGTGGAACTGAGAACTATCAGAGAAATGGACACTAACTCAAAAAACCTGAAGCTGACTCACCCACCTGCAAACATCTATATATGGATCCCTCATCCTAGAGATCCAGAGGCTGAAATTTTGCATCTTGTAAGGAAGTGTTGTTGGTTTCTCTGTGGAACATCATAGTGTTAGATGATCTAGATTTTCATGAGGTGAAGAGGGCTTTCGTGTTGGGAGGATGGCACTGGGTCAGATCAATGGGCTGTAATCCTCTCTTCTACTACTTCTATCTATAAATCTATTTCATTTTTCCTCCATATTCTTGTATGTCTTTTAATCTTGAATTGATATATGCATTTGTATGGTAAATATTTATCTGATCCTATATTGTTTATGATTATAGATCTCTATGCTTTGATGGTATTATGTTGCTTTGACTCTACAGGTGTTCTTTAAAGCGGGACAAGCGAGGAAGGAGGGGCAAAGATTTGTCAAAGGGGAGAGGAAACAAACAAGGAGCCAAGCGGAACACTGAGGTTGGTACTCTCTGCTTCTCTCTCATCTATCTCTCATAAAGGAAAACACAAGTAACTTTATTTTTTATGTTTCTAAGATAGCTACCCATCGTAGTGGGACTAACAGCTCTGAATGGACACTAGTTTTCCCAATAACAAAATGGCGACTCCACTGGGGAGTGAGTAGCTTGTTTTCTCATTTCTAGTTTGTTTTCTTTATAAACTACAGACGGAGCCTAAAGTTAAGCCAGCTAGCCTTCGAACTGCTTTTGCTATGCAACTGCAAAGTAGATAAATGCTGCTTCAGTCACTCTCTGGGTTAGTTTATGAATTAAACATCTGACTTGCAAACATCCTAAGTGCCTTGGCGGTGGCTCAAGTAACCTCCTTAGATCAGCCCCTATTCTTTGTATTTACTGACTATCATTAGCTTAGCCTAAATCCCTGAACTAAGCTGCAAACTGTGAGAAAAAAACCAAGCCCAGTCTCATCCCTGGACCATCGCATTGTCTCCCTTTGACAGTCTGGATGCATCACACCTCCCGTGTGTTATAGGTGAGATGCATCCTTGTTTCCCTGTGTTACAGGTGCAATGATCATATAAGACTATTTTTGCCTCCAGATTTTGGTTTTTTCTTCATTGTCTTCAGCTTTATTCAGTATTTTTGTTGTCTGTGATCAATATACCACTGTTGAAACTCCCTTCCTTTGCATTATTCAGCCTCCATTGTACAAAGAATTGTAAATGTTTTTATGTATTTTTCACCATTTACAGTTTCTCCTTTACAAACAGTAGCTTAATCGAACTATCGTCTTTTGATTTGAAAGTGTTGCAAGTGTGATTTTCAGTCAAAGAAAAGAATCCTCCTCATTTTGATAGTCGATTACACTATTACTCTTGTATTTGATTTGAATTAATAGTATTTCAAATGTCGAAAGTAGTTTTCAATTCAAAATCGCAAAGTGTCGTCCTTGTCTTCCTTTCGTCTTTTGAAAAGGAAATTGTTAGTACTGTCGCTTTGAAAGAAAAGCTAGTTCAAATTTGTACTTAGCATTATTTTTGTCATTAACGCATTAAGAAAGTAGAAAACAAATACATGCATGTGCATTTTCATTTAGATTTCTTGTGGATATTGATTTAGGACAGTGCATCTTAGTGTGTGCTCTCTGCTCTTTGTTGAAAGAATTTTGCTTCTCTTTCCATAGTAGCTAGGATTTTCATTGCAAAAAGAGAAATAAACGACTGTTTATCATCTTAGATTGCATATTTAGGAGTTGTATATCTACATCACGCCGTGAACCTTAAAGGAAGACTTCTTAAGGAAGATCAACTGTAAAATAAATTTCAATGAACATAAACATGCTTTGGAACCTAACGCACAACATTTAAAGTCTAGGCTAGAGACGTATTCTGGCGTCGTAAAGCCTGGTAACTATCGCTTTCATCATAGGTTGGGTGATTCCTCCTCTTTGAGATGACAAGTGCTAGTACGGACTTGTGCTCCCACGTACCGTCAAGTATATATTGGGAGACCACAATAGGCTATATCCTTTATCCTTAGGAAGCCGTGTTTGCCACCCTATTGATCGCAATGCACTAAACATAGCGTTCGGGAAGATTGACTACCATACTATAAAATGTATTATGTCTATGTCTAGATTTCCAGAGTAGTCACTTTCGTTCCTTTCCAGACTCCTTAAAAGAAAAGGTCCATCTGAGCACTTGTCGCTTCAGCCTCATTAAAAATCGAAGGTGACTATAGTCATCTTTAGCTTTTTCTCAACTCTTAAAAATTGAAAAAGCAAGTTGTGTCAAAGCATCATAAAATTCATTTAATTTGGAATAACATTTTCCCCTTTTTATTTTGAGTTGATCAAGTAATCCACAATCGTGGAAGAAACTCAATCAAAACCCCATCGTTCGTGGAGACTAACGAGTTAACTGTCATTGACTCCAGAAACAAACCCATTCCAGGCCAAGCGAACTCATTTAACTGGGTCGAAATGTCCTAGTCTGTTTGAAACTTGTGTTTCAACATCCTTAGAGACTCTAGTTACTCCAACTATTTCTGGTATCCCTACCTCTACAGAAGAAGTTTCGCAGTTACAATAGGACATTAGAACTGTTCCTAGTGTAACGGTAAACACTTCTATTCCTGAACTAGCTCCATCTAGGGTTGATTCAGAAGGTGTTACCCCTTCAGCATCTGTCACTGCAGAGTCTATACATCCTTCGACACCAAAAATATTTTACCGACCTGACGATCTACCTCTTCCACCTAGACTGATTGCTATAGAAGAGATTATGAAGGATCTCCCATCCAGTACTCCATTGCATTTTTGAACTGGGATCCACCTATATCCTTATACTTTAGAAGTTAGTCTCCCTTCATCACAAGTTCCTGTAGAATTGCTAGGAAATCTTTTGGATAGACTCGATATGTCTGAGCAACCATCAACATCTAGGACTGTATCGTCCGACACAGCAGCAACAGGACCTCCCGTTGACACTCCGATAATGTTCGTTGGTATACCATCTGTCCAAACTAGCTCTCAACCGCTAGATGAAGTCCACCCAAGGACTGTTTCGACAGTATGGTCTATTCCCATTTGTTCATCCAGAATAATATCTGGAATTTCTTATGTTGAGTCTCAGCAAATTGATCCTTCACAATAGTATCAATTTGGGCAGTCTGGTATACAGAGGCCAATCTTTCCTTTAAACACTGGATTGCCGCCATATGGGGGGTAGTATGCCCTTTCATTGTTCCCTCCAATAGAACAACTATATGAGAGTTCACAACAGAATTCGAGTCAAGCTAGAATCACATCCAGTGGTAGGGTGCCAATACTGCCTCAATAGCCAAGAGTTGTATATTCAATGCAACCAAATCTACCTGTGTTGAATATCCCCACTACGCTGGCTATTGTGACGGTGTCGCAAGTACAAGCATTTCCTGTTGTATGTCAACCTCAAGTCTCTCAAGTCGTAATACAACAGCCTCTTGCCTCCACGACACAACCATAATTGCCGATTGGTAGCTCCTTAACTAAAGTGACTCAGGCTCAAATGGTACTATAACCCCTCATCTTGGTCAAACATCTAATATTGGACAACAGCAAGTGGCTTCACAACCATGGCTGGTTCAATATCAACAACCGCAATTCCAACAAGCTTAGCGAGGACCTGAGCAATAAAGATTTGTGGGTAATGGGTAGTCGTATATTCAAAATGGTCACTATCAATCATATCGTAATGGTTATGCCCATCGACCTTATCAAATTTATTAGCATCAAATACATTATGCTAGTATGCAAAGACCCACTGCTCAGCGACCCCAACTTATCTGGGGTATGCTTCGCCAAACTTGAATCAACAGTTGCCTTTCGTAGCAACTTTAGAATTACCATATTTGAATCGACTAACAAATGATCCAATTGCTTATGCCCCTTGGTGGCCAGTGATTCCTCATAAACTTCCGTCAAATATTCCTAAATTCAATGGAAATCCGGGTGAAGATCTGTCGAATCATGTGATGACCTTTCATTTGTGGTGTTCGTCCAACACTCTCAATGATGATTCGATTAGGCTTCGCCTTTTTCAGCGAATGTTAACTAGTCCAGCAGCAAAATGGTACATCATATTGCCTAGAGCTTCATTTGATAACTTCAGCACCCTTTCCACCACCCTTTTAACCCATTTTTAGTTACCAATAAGGTATGAAACAGGAACAGAGCTTCTTACCAATTTTAAGCAAACAACAACCACTCGCATATCTGATCATATTCATGAGTGGTGGTGTCGTCGTCGAATGGTGAAAACATATGTTCCTGATCAACTCCTAGCTGAATGGTTTATTAAGTCATTGTTACCTTCTATTACAGAAGATGTGGCTAAAAGGGGGGTTGTCACTGAAGAGCAAGTCATCGCTCATGCGCAATACCTAGACTTGATCTATGCTCAGTCTAGCATGCTCTATGATAAAATCCCTGATGCTCCTAGACCAAAGTTTTCCATTCCTCCTCCTCCTAAATCAAACAAAGACTCTCATCTAGCAATGGCGTGATAGGTACTACAAGCACGAAAACCATAAAGGCTACATCTAAGAAAGCTTGCGTGGTTTTCGATCAAAATGCAAATGAAGAACTTCTTGCCTCGAAAGTTAATGTCGTGTCAATTGACAAAGGCAAAGAACCAAAGCAACTAGGGGGCAAGAAGAAAGGGAAAAGCAAAAAGAAGAAACAGGATGATTCGTCTCCTGAAAAATCTTCTGCAAACCCTTATGGGCAAAATAAACCTCCTGGGCCATGTCTCATATGCGATGAAGACCATTGGAAGAGAGAATGTCCGCATAAAGCTGAGATTAAGAAATTCTTTAAGAGTTCAAAAACCTCAGCAATATTGACAGACCCATTTCAAAACTCAGAAACCAATCTGGTTGCTAGCGACAATGCTTCCCCATCCCAAGTGCTTATGTTGTCCATTTCGAAATAGCAAAATGCTGCTTTGATATCGACAAGGAATAAATATTACGGGAATCCACAGATGTCGAACAATAAGGCTATTGATCAACCTAGTAGTTTGACAACAACTTTGACCGAAGTTGTGCCACCCATCATTCCTGAGCTAACGATAAAGCCACCAAAGGGAGTAGTACACAAATCGACATTTACTCCTCGTGCCAGAGCAGCACAAAATTATAATATAGTAGAGGACCTAGCCCAATCGTCGTCTGCTATGTTGACACTTGAAGTACTACAAAATTGCCCCTCCCAAAAATAGGCTCTATTATCAGTAATCAGGGGGATTGACCCAGCAGATTCCAATCTTGTGGCCTTTAATCATAAAGGATATGAACCTCAGTTACCAGTTCAACTCGCTTTCCTCATTCAAGTGAAAGCCCTCAACAAAACTGTGCATCGAACAATTATTGATGAGGGGGAATCTACATGTATTATGTCAATGAGTTGCTGGAAAACTTTAGGCTCACCACCCTTGTCGCGATCGCCAATGATGTTAAAAGCATTCAATGGATGGACATACACCCCATATGGGATTTTAAGTAACTTGCAAGTTGAACAGGGGGGAAAAATGGTAGAAATTGATGTTGAAGTTATCGATGGAAACCTCGATTATAACATCCTACTAGGAAGGCCCTGGTTTTATGCTATGGCCACTGTTGTGTCGACATACTTCAGAAAGACTGCATTTCATTTTCAAGGAGGAATTACAATCGTCGACCAACAAACCTTTCTCCCCAATAGTTCACAAGTTACGAGAAGCATCCCAATGATCCACGGAAGCTCTTAATCGCTTCAAAATAGCGGATTAGGCCTGCTAAAAGGCCCTACATTGATGGGTACTTTTGCCCTACCGCCTCCAAATAATTTGGCAGAAGTGGCCACAGTGGGAACCTGCAACATGGTATCTTCGATTCAGAGGATTTTCGAACATGATGTTAGCATGGATCATCGCCAGGTATTGCCTCCAAGCCCCATAGAAATATTGTAGCAATCAATGTTCTCGGCCTTGGCGGCAAACCCAAAGAAACGCTCATCGAGCATTTGGGTAGATAGGTCTAAGAAATATGGTACCTCTTCAGATCCTTGGTCACATGTATATTCTACAGACGAAGGAATCGTTCAGTTGATGATGATAGGAGAGGCACCATGGGAATATTACCACCATTGTTCCCATCTTCCGGGTTACAACGAAGATTCTTCTAGCGACCTTAATCATCCTTTAGTTTTTGATTCCCTATCAACTACTGTAAATACGGTGGATTCCGAGCGGAATCTGTCTAATATTGAAGAAACTATCGACATAAATATCTCGATCAAACCGAATGTTGTAGAGAATATTCATGTCGGCAAATATTGTTCTTCATCAGAACTGGAAATATATTACGCTCTCTTTCACGAGTTCAGGGATGTCTTTGCTTGGTCATATGAAGAAATTCCAGGCATTGACTCGAGCATAGTTGAACACGAAATCAAGATGTATCTAGTTGTCAAAACAATACGACAACGGCTTCGGTAGGTGCACCCGAAGAAAGCCACTACCATTAAGGCAGAAGTTGAGAAAGTTTTACATGCTGGTTTCATTTACCCAGTTCCTCTAACTAATTGGGTATCGAATATTATTCTTGTGATGAAAAAGCAAAGAAAAATTAGAGTGTGCGTCGATTACAGGGATGTAAATCAAGCTTGTCCAAATGACAACTACCCTACACCCTTCATCGACCAGATAATTGATGAATGCACCAGATGTGAAATCTTTTCGTTTATGGATTGATTTTCTGGGTATAATTAAATAAATATCTTCCCACAAGACCAGTCGAAGATTGCATTTATTTGTCTGTGGGGCACATTCGCGTACCGTAAGCTACACTTCGGTTTAAAGAACGCAGGGACAACCTTTCAAAGGGAAATGAATTATGTCTTCCATGACATAAAGAACATTGTTCAACCATATCTCGACAATATTCTAGCTCATTCGTGAAGGCGAACCGATCATCCGCAGTATTTGAGAGCTATATTTCTACGTTGCCGACACCACAAGATATGCCTCAATCTGCACAAGTGTGTGTTTTTTGTCGATTCTAGTCATTTACATGGCTTTGTGGTTTCAAAGGATGGGATTCATCTCAAACCATGTAAGGTTCAGGCAATCATCAATATGCCTCCACCTTCAAATTTTCTTCATATTTAGAAACTCCAAGGGAAAGCAAACTTTCTGAGGAGGTTCATTCCAAATTACGCTGAACTTGCTAAAGGTTATACACGTCTTTGGAAAAAATAAGTGCCCTTCAACTGGGATCAGGTGGCGCAAGCTTCCTTTGATGCTCTAAAGGAATCCCTAATAAAAGCATCATTAATGTACGCTCCTGACTATCAAAAAGAATTTAACCTGTATCTAGCTGCAACATATACAACCATCACAATGGTTTTAGTTCAAGGAGAGAATGGAATTGAACATCCCATCTATTATTCAAGTCGAAACTTAAATGATACAGAAAGTAAGTACTCCTATGTTGAAAAGATGGCTCTTGCAGTTGTTCAAGCAGTACAAAGATTTCAACACTATATCCTCTTTCGCAAAGCTACCATTTTGTCATATTGCAACCCAATGACCGACATTCTATTGCGTCAGTTTCTTGGGGCAAAAATTTGAAATGGATAGCTATTTTGCAATAGTTTGATCTAGAATTCGTAAAATCCAGATCAAAGAAATCTCTCATTTTCACGGAGTTACTATGCAACTTCCAATTGTCGTCCAACGATTCAACATCCAAAGCATCAATTGTGGATGAATCTTTGTTTCTGATAACTTCAAGCGATACGTGGTATGGAGATATAATCATCTATCTCCAAACCCAAACATAACGCCTAATACCACTCGCTTAGAACAACGACGTACTCGATACCAAGCAAAAGACTACATGATCATCGGTGATACACTTTACCGTCGTGGTATCGATACAGTTCTATGAAGGTGCCTCACCCATGAGGAGGCCGAAAAAGTCCTGAATGCCTATCATTCAGGCACGTGTGGGGGGCATCAATCTGGTTATGCTATGGCACAAAATATTTTAGGAGTAGGTTACTTCTAGCCAACAATATTCAAAGATTGCATAACCACAGTTAGAAGTTGCCATGCTTGTCAAATCTTCAAACACAAAACTAGAATACCACCCGCAACTCTACATCCAGTAGTTGTTGTTGGGCCATTCGCCAAATGGGGCATAGATTTCATGACATGTAACCCCACCTTCTCCGAGGGGCATGGGTACATCATAGTCGCAATTGACTATTTTATGAAATGGGCCGAAGCGATGCCTACATTAAACAACAGTGGTGAAACGGTTACTCTTTTCTTTTTCAATAATGTAGTCTCTAGATTCGGTGTTCCACAAGCTATAGTCACAAATCATGGATCACATTTCCGCAATCACATGATGGTTGAATTGGCTGCCAAATTAGGATTGTCCCATGACATCTCTACTCCGTATTATCTGCAAGCTGACAGGCAAGTTGAGGCGATCAACAAAGTCCTGAAGCGCATGCTGCAAAGGATGATTGGAGTCCATAATTGAAGTTGGCACCTAATCCTGTACTCGGACTTGTGGGCATACTGAACATCAGTAAGAAATGCAACCGGATTTACACCCTTTCAGCTGGTGTATGGCCTGGAAGCAACCTTACTAGTTCAATGCGAAATTTCATCCTTTAAGCTCGCAGTCGACCTTCTCCCCGGAACTTCAGAGGAAGAGGCTCGTTTCTTGGAATTAATCCAACTAGATGAAACCCGTCATGATGCCACCTTGGCTAACGAAGCGCATAAGAAATGAGTCAAGGTGCAATTTGACAAGAATGTCAAACCCCATGTCTTCTTAGAAGGTGACCTGGTCTTACTTTATGATTAGGAATCCGATAAATTTGGAGCAGATAAGTTCTAGTCTTTGTGGATGGGTCCCTATATTGTTAAGCGTGTATTAGCAAAAGGAGCCTACAAGCTAGTAGATTACAATGGGATTCCATTGGGTTATACCTTAAGCGTTACTATGCTTGACTAAGCGTAGTAATCTCTTCATATGCTTTTGTTACATTTTTTTTTTCATTAAGAGTGATCATTTTGGTTAGGTAATCCACTTTTTCATTTGTTGCAGATATCAAACCTATTGGAATCATTTGTTGGATATGCCGACGGAGCGATTTGTAGTACACAGAACCTATATTTTGCAGCCTGGGCCATTTTTGATCCAAGTGGCGAGTTAGTGAGTTTCAGAGGGGTATGTATTGGTCAGTCAAGAAACAACATCACTGAATATAGTGCGTTGATAGAGCTCCTCTCTGATGCCACCGCGCATGGCATACACCGACTTGTCGTCAAGCTAGACTCACAACTTGTCATTCTACAACTTACCGGCATCTATTCCATTTGGAATCTAGCTATTTATCGTATGTTCCTAAGGGTGAAGATTTTGGAAAGACAGTTTGATTCTATTCAATATCAACACATTTCCATAAACTTAAACACATTAACAAATTAATTAGCAAATTATGTGTTAGATAGACATTTGCAACATTTATAAGAGAAAATCATTTCATCAACATTTGCATCAGGATCATATAACTTAACCAAAATAAAACTTTGAAAATAAAAAATATATATAACTGTTTATAGTTTTTCACATAATGTTTTGTGTCCAGGACAAAATCGGTCATATGACCCAAAAACTCAAAAATGCAAGGGAGCACCCTAGACTAATGGTGTTGGTGATAACAAGTCACTGCATGTTCAATCATGCGTAAGATCCTAGTCCATCGGCTCAGTACGCCAGTGGTATGGCGATGTAATCTCAGAGGTAACTCATCGGTCCTCACATCTGGAATACCGAAGGTGAGGCCCTCGATCTGATCTTGCAATACTGCAAGGGTCTCGGCTCCATCCAGATCACAAAGGAAATCCCTCCCTACAGCCTCTCCTGCTAGAACAATAGCTGCTACCCTTGGGAACACTGTTGGTCTCACTGCTCCAATATCTGCACGAACACATGAGCTTTGATTAGTCTTGCTAAACATTTAAAAAGAACAAGAACATTATAACAACAATAAACAGAGACATGGTCAAAGATTTTTACCTATGACACCCCACTTCTCGCCGGCCAACAGCACCAAATCTGGGTCACCCCAGAAATTCATCCCGGCATATGGATACTCAGCATAAACCATCTGCTAACAGTTGAACCACTCGAAGAAGGCATCAAAGAATGAAACCTACGATTGACCAGCATGTCTGGCCATAAGTTCAACCCATCTCTACATCCTTGGCTCAATCGGTGGTGGCAGACTGAGTGAAATGTACTGTCGCTGCATCAGTGGGATCTTCTCCAAGGAAAAAGCAGCCAAAATAGAACCATAACCAAAGTTCTTAGATCTTCCGTTTTTCACTTTGGTAAGATGTTCTTTTATCATCGGAAGTACTGCATCACACCAGTTGAATACCTTTGGTTCAAGGCATTCCAAGGCATACTGCATATAGGATCTATTGGCCAAGTGAAGAGTCGCGCTGCCAGCCAATCTAGCAAAGGTAAATAAGGTAGCCCTCAAGGGCTGGTTAGTGACATCTATAATACTGATCTTGTTGTCCTTGCTCAACTGAGATCCATCTCTATAGTATCGGCGAATATAATACCTCACGGATTTGCCCCCACGGGCGGACCCTGATAGTGAGCGAGGGGCACCATGCCTTGATAAACTAGTCAAGAAGTAGATATCCTCAACAGTCAAAGGGATGGATTTACCTCTAATCTGGAACACTTGGTTGGTAGGATCCCATGCATCGAGGAAATATTGCAACAAGTTGATTTGTTACCTCATGCTAGATATGCGGAAGAACTTGAGTAAGCCATAGTTCCACAAAGTAGTTATCGTACTTGATCATGTAAGGCAACCATGTCCTCTTCTTCATGCTCATGTTCATGCCATGTAATTACCATCTTTCTACAATGAATCTCTAAAAAACAAACAAGAGAAGAATTAGGATCCTGATTTGGCAAAAAACAGGCAAAATTTCCATGAAAAATCAGTGCAAAAACTTTCCTCCTTGCACCCATCACACCCTAGCTGTGTATTGGGTGAGATGCATACTGATTGGCCAATGGCCAACCCAGTATGCATCATATCTTTCGATGTATACTAGGTGCAATGGGGAGAGAACGAAATATTCAAACCCTAGAGGCTCAAAAAAGCAGGAAAACATGCACAGAATCAGAAAAGAAAAGAATGCAATTGAAGAGCTTAGGTTTAGCTCCTACCTGGTCAAGACGGCGCCTAGTATACATCGAAAGGTACGATGCATACTGACTGGCCAATGGCCAGCCCAGTATGCATCGTGCCTTTCAATGTATACTAGGTGCAATGGGGAGAGAATGAAATATTCAAACCCCAGAGGCTGAAAAAAGCAGGAAAACATGCACAGAATCAGAAAAGAAAAGAATGTAAATGAAGAGCTCAGGTTTAGCTCCTACCTGGTCCAGACGGTGCCAAAAATCGTCCACAGAATCTCCCAGAATCACCTAATGAAAACAGAGAGGGAAATGCACCTCTAGAGCTCCAACAATCCTAAATTTGAATGAAATGGTAAAATGAGACGTAAAAACTACTTTTATGTTATTACTCATGTAATTCAAGGCATTAGTTTTTTAACTCATTTTTCAAGCATGTATGTGCATTTCTAATCAGTTTGGTGGAGCAATTGAACAGGTAGTATGACCGTCAAGAGAACATAGTGTTAATGGTGAATCGAACATCTTTCACTATTATCACAAGCAGTTTTACGTGAAGTTCAAGCTCATTAAAATAATAAACCTAGCAATGAGCATATGTTCCACCAGAGTTTAAGCTCATTAAAAAATGAACCCACCTCCAGTAAATAACCATTGTGATCACATAATTATCAGCTTTTGAACCTTGGCCGTGTTCTTACCATCACCTCCACTCTTTTTTAGCCAATCATACGCCTCCATTTGATTGTTTACCCCTTTTGAGGAACAGCTACGATGATTGATCTATTAGCCACCTTCTTTACACTTCCATGATTGAAGAGTTCCAAATCTTACATGGAACCAACTGCTATCCAAAAACATCACTCGTTCCTCAAAAAATGATTTTCCTTTAAGCTCTTTTCATCTGACTCGTAAAATATGAAAAGATTGCCGAGCAATTGGCCTCTTCAGCTCGTTAAAGTGATTGGAAGTGCCATCCCTCCTCTAGATTTTAATCTTTTTGGACCTGAGGGATCATTGCACAAAAAGATCGAGCGCTTGTCTTATTCGGCTCGTTAAAACTATCAAAAAGTCATCCCTTTCGT